>CAUYLG010000267.1:0-80317 GCA_963573385.1 Cacajao melanocephalus | reverse complement strand
GGAGTGCAATGGTGCGATCTCTGCTCACCGCAACCTCCACCTCCTGGGTTCAAGCAATTCTCCTGCCTCAGCCTCCCAAGTAGCTGGGACTACAGGTGTGTGCCACCATGCCCAGCTAATTTTTGTATTTTTAGTAGAGACAGGGTTTCAACATGTTGGCCAGGATGGTCTCCATCTCTTGACCTCGTGATCTGACCGCCTCGGCCTCCCAAAGTGCTGGGATTACAAGTGTGAGCCACTGCACCCAGCCTAAAATTCTTAGAATTTTCTTCAGTAGAAGAAATTTTGACTTCCTGAATAGAAGATATAAAAGCAGGGGAAAAGGTATAAACAAGTGAATAAAAAATATGGAATGAGATAGCAGGAATATCTTAGAATATATTAAAATACAATAATATGTTGTCCCTAAGACATAGAAATTTTAAAGAAGTCAAAATATTTGCTAGATAAATATAAGTTAGAAACAATTTTAGTATCAGACAAATAGAATTTAAGGCCAAAGTCATAAAGGATGAAGGAGACATTATACATGGCAAAAAAGGAAAACAGAGGAAAAGATAAAATAAACACACACACACACACACGTATAAAACAATATAGGTACAACATATACAAAGCAATGACAGATTTATGAGGTGAGATAAACGGCTTAATAATCATGATTGGAATTTTAATTCACTCTTCTTAGAAACCAATAAATCAAAGAGACAACAAAACTTTAAGTGTAGAAAATTTGAATAGTAAAATTAATTTGCTTAAACTTATACATAAAATGTATTATTGGATATAAAGTTTTATAGCTGTCATACATTATTTGTATACTATAAATCTACATATTAACATAGATTTCTTCAATAGCAGGAAATACACACTTTTTTTTTTGAGACAGAGTTCTACTGTCACCTAAACTGGAGTGCAGCGATGCTCTCTAGGCTCACTGCACCCTCCACCTCCTAGGTTCAAGTGATTCTCGTGCTTCAGCCTCCTTAGTACAGGGGATTATAGGCATGCACCACCATGCCCAGCTAATTTTGGTATTTTTAGTAGAGACCAGGATTCACCATGTTGCCCAGGCTGGTCTCGAACTCCCGACCACAGGTGATTCGCCCACCTAAGCCTTCTAAAGTGCTGGGATTACAGGTGTGAGACACTGTGCCTGGCTTAGGAAATATATGCTTTTAAAAAGAATGCAAGAAACATACACAAAAACTGTGAATTGTAAAGGAAGTTCTAATAAATTCTAAAGAATCAAGATTATGCTTACTATATCTTCAGTCTACTAGTCAATAATTAAATGATAACTTTAAAATCTCCTAAACTGGGGCCAGGTGTGGTGGCTCACACCTGTAATCCTAGCACTTTGGGAGGTGGAGGTAAGAGGATCACTTGAACCCAGGAGTTCAAGACCAGCCTGGATAACATAGCCCCCATCTTTAAAAAAAAAAATCACCTTAATCTGGAAACCAATATTACTATAAAAACCATTATAGTAAGTATAAAATATTAAGTAACTTGAAAAAGAATTGGAGAATAGTGAAAAAGTACATGATATAATATGTATAACAGTTAAAGTACTTATATATTTTTTATACTGAGCTAAACACTCAGCTCAAGAAGTTCAAAAGACACTAATAGAAAAGGCCTAAAGAAATAAAGAATAAAATAAGAAGCATAATGACAGAAATCAATGAAATAGATGATAATAAATAGAGATTAATAGAACTCAGAGTGTTTCTATGAAAAGATTAATAAGGTATGTCAGTCTTTGGCAAGATTAATCAAGAAATTTTTTTAAAAAGTGCAAATAAATAAAAATGACATTCTTCTAGATATGGGACTTTAAAAATATGAACAACTGTGTGCCAATAAATTTGATGACAGTGTAGATATATTTCTGAAAAAATATAAAATGACAAAAATAAAATAAGAAAAAGTATATAACTAATAACGGGAAAATTGAAATTGAAATCATGTATTTTCTCTCTCAAAATCATCTGTCTCAGACAATTTTTCAAGTTGTATCAAAATTGTAAGTATCTGATAGTCTCTCTCTTATTGTACCATAACAGAAGATAATTTAGAGCTGCCATGCTTCCTTTACACAGCTAGAATAACCTTAATTTCAAAACTGCGTAGTGGAGTACTCTCACTCACTACATGTATAGATATGGTATGCATGTGTATATGTGTGTGTATATATACATATGTATGTATGTGTATGTATATGTATATATACACACAGTATGTATATATACATACACAGCTATATTATGCATGTATATATGTATGTGTATGTGTATAAATACATGCATGCACATACACACATCCATTTAGTGTATGCATATAGATGTAAAAATCCTAAATAATATACTAACTAGTTGAATCCAATAATTCATTATTAATATTTGTATCCCAGGAATGCCAGAATAACTTTACAATGGAGAAACAATCAGTATAATTTACAAGTTAGTAACAGCAGCAGGCTGTTACTCCCAGGTCTGGAGAGGCAAGGGATGGAGTGAACACTAAACCCAGAGGGAGATGGTATGGAAAAGACTGCTTGGCAGAAGATGTGACCTTTTCTGAAGGGACGAAAGCACAAGGACCCAGCAATGAGGAATCCAGAGAAATCAACACTTCATTTCATTTTCCTGCCTTCCTCTTATGTCCTGCTGGTGACTCCTATTGTCTAAATCACAATGGAAGTCAGAAGGCAAGGAAATCTGTGGACGTGTTTGGAGAGTCAGCCTCCTGGGGAGCAGATAAGGATGGCGGATAGATCTGGAGGGAAAAAATGGAAGATATGTCTCCTTCAACTCAGAGGTTCCACCCCTCCATTATGCTCTTTAGTATCACCCGTTTTTTCAACGTGGCAAAGCAAATCAGGCCGTGCTAAACATCAAGCTGCAACAGCTCTGTAGCTTGCCTGTAATTACTTCCCTATTTCTTCTTTCAATGTGGACATACCTTGTTTTTTTTTCACTCTCCTGCCTTCAATCTTCACTCCTTAGACTTCACTTTCCATCAGAGACCTACTCTCCCTGATCTATTTGCATGAAGATTCTTCCTCCTGGCTCAGATTTTGGCAGAGCTGACTCTGCTAATGGATCCCTCTTAGCCTAACTTTCATGTTTTAGAACTTCTCATTTCTTTCAAACAATTTCCCTTTAGTCCTTATGCCTATTGAATCACATTTAACACTCTTCTGACATTTCTCAAATCTGCTTTTCTCAAGCGTACCGTACTGAGAAAGGAAAAAGCCGCTCCCAACAGCTAGGAATTGACCTGGCACTCTCAGCTAGGCCATAGTGCTCTCTTGTCAATGTAAACAATCCTACAGAACAGTAACATCAGACACCTCCACTCCGTGACTGTGATGGATCGAGCGAAAAATACGACCACTCCACAATCACGTCCAAACATAGCAAAAAACACGAACATTTTCCAAAATCACAAAAATGCCCAAACATCTTTTAATTCTGACTAGTATGAGTGACAACTGCTGCTTCTTTTTGAATCACAACTTTAGACTCACTCTGTTCTTTTCACCTTATAGATTCAAATTATTAAGGTACCCAGTCACAAGAATTGCCTCTACTTACTGAGAGCATTAAATTCAGAGAAAAGCCTCGCTTCCTTGAATACTCCCCACAAGCACCTAAGACAAGCTCAAATTCTATAACCCACTCAGACACCTTTTTACTGAGATGCCCCACCGTCCTCCATGGTGTGTATTCTCCTGCATTGTAATATGTCAGTACACTCAACATTGTTTATCTGCAAGTGTGTTTCTGGTGGTCTGAGAGTACAGTGGTAGCCAACCTAAATAGAGATGATGTTAGGCTCATTCTACCCAGAAAGGAGAATCCAAAAAGATGGGACATATTTGACTATTCCTCACTTTCATTCCTTTATATTTTCTGTATTCCTAGAAGACGTATCATTTTCCTATAAGATTTCCGTTATTACTTCACTGATGGGAATTCAGCCTAGAGAGATGTTTTCTTTGTTGCCTCCTTAACCTGTGAGCGAAAAGCCTTTTAAGTTATAAAGTGGCAAGAGTAAGCTCAACTCATCAGTGTTATAGAACTTAGGCTACTAATGCTTTCAGCTTTGTGTAAGGGGAATCCTTTACAAAGTTTTTCTCTCTTTACTGACCCTTCCCCAAAGGCTCCTATTCCCTGGCTTTCCTCCCTCCTTAACATCTCCCAATAAATGTGCTGTACTGAGGGGAGACTTGTGTTCAGGAGGTAACTACCGCCAAAACTCTGCATTAAACACCAAAAGAAGAAAAAGGTAAAGGAAGGTTGGGTTGTGGGTAGAGGTGAGGGCCGAGAGGTGATAATGAGGTCAACAGCCTCATCCTGAACTTCATACATATAGCTAGTCATCTCTGTGCTTTACCACAAGGGAATTTGTTTAATTTGAACCTCATCCCATTGAGACTCCAAATCATCTTGCTAATAGGATGAACATATCTGTTCCAATCAACTAATAGGAAGATGCTGTACTTGGTTTAGGTAGCATTCATTTTTATTGGTTTGTTTGGTTTCAATGTCTTTACTATGTTGCTCACTTACTATCTGCAAAGGTAGAATTTTGGGCCAGGAATGGTGGCTCATGACTGTAATCTCAACACTTTGGAAGGCTAAGGTGGAGGGATCACTCAAAGCCAGGAGTTCAACACTAGCCTGGGCAACATAGTGAGACCCCATCTCTACTTTTAAAATGGTAGAATTAACCATGGGGGAGATTTGGAAAAATGTCAAAAAGTATAAAGCTGCCTTATCACCCCATAGTTAGGGTAGACCCAGATTACTGACTCCTTGAAGACAGGGAACAGGAATAGTGAAGAGAGGCAGCTGACAACCCTCACCTCTGCTCTTATCCGCCAGTCTTCACTTTCCTTAATTTCTCTTCAAGCATTTATGCATGTTAAGTCCAAGGGACCTCAAATGTTTCCCACCCACTCTACCCAAGAAAGTGCTAATATGAGATGTGGCCAAAGATATGAATGGTCCATAGTGCAAAGCGATGGAGATATCCATGTGTTCAGCAAATAAATAAAACCTTTTGTGTTTGTTTAGTGTAATCTCTTGACCTTTCTCATTTCTCCATTCCTTAAGCTCCTCTTTTTGGATTCTCCTTTCTGAGTAGAATAGGCCTAAGATCATCTCTGCTCCGGTTGGCTACCACTGTGCCTTAGCATCCTAGTTACCAGGAGATGAAGGGTAAACACTGGTGTAGGACCTATGGTAATGTCTCCTTGTCTAGGCCAGAGTTTAGATTCTGACCCAGGAGCCAACTCTGACCTAATATTTGTTTTTGTAACTAAAGTTTTGTTAGAAAACAATGATTCCCCTTCACTCAAATATTGTTTATGACTACTTTTGTACTACAACGGTAGAGTTGATTAATTGTGACAGAAATTATACAGTCTGCAAAACCTTTGATGTTTACTAACTGGCCATGCTATGGTCTAAGCATTTCTTTCTCCCAAAGATTCCTATGTAAAAATCTTAATCCTCAAGGTGGTGGTATTAGGAGGTGCGGCCTTTGTGAGGTGATTAGGTCTTGGGGGCTGAGACCTCATGAATGGGGTTAGTGCCCTGATGAAAGGGACCCCAGGGAGATCCCTCACCCCTTCTGCCATGTAAAGACATAGCCAGGGGGTAAGGGGGACACTGTCTATGAGGAAGTGGGCTCTCACTAGACCTTAAATCTATCAGCTCCGTGACCTTGGACTTCCCCGTCTTCAGAACTGTGAGAAATAAACACAATGTTTGTTGTTTCTAATTAATCCAGTTTGTTGTATTTTTTTTTTTCTAGCAGCATGAACAGATTAAGACAGGTCCTTCACAAAATAAGTTTACTGATACCAAGTCTAAAACACTGTTTCATGAAGTATGATATGTAAAACACTAATTCCAAGACAAAGTAAAGATTATTATACAAAAATGAGTCCTTTGGATAAGTGATTTTGGGAAATACTATGGTCATAAAATTCAAACACATTTCTTAATTGTAAATCTTTGGTGTCTTGAATATATATAACCAATATATACTTATTTACATGAATTGATACAGACATTTACATAACTATTTACAGATACATAATAACCAATAGTGAGTACTTAATAATTTAAATAAAATATACTTAAACATATAAAGTGTGATTTATGATTCTCTGAGAGATGGTAACAGTATTCAAAGTTTTCCAAAAGCACTTGCCCTTATAATCCTTTTTGATATGGATTATTCTATGAGACCAGTGATCCATAGAATATACTTTGGTAAATGTTATTCTAGATTGCTTAGACTTCTTCTTATCCAAGAAAAGTATTCCTCTCTGCTTACATGAGTTCCACCAGAATCAAGGTTTTCATGCACTTGTTTAGGACCGAATCCTTAGCTAGTAATTAATAAGCAATGTGTTTTCCTGATTTCCTCTTTGTATACTTTCTTTGATGTCGTAGGTGTGGCTGTGGATGCTCTAGTGTGGAATATGGGTCTCCTGCATTGTTCCCAGGTTCTCCTTTACAGAAGAAAAGACCCTGGATCTGGCCTCAGCATAAACATGAGTTTCTCTAGGGAGGTTCTTCCTGACACCCTCCCCTCTACAGCACAGGCTAGGCTAGTGACTATTCCATAATATTATATTACAGCACGTTTCATACTGTAGCTAGTGACTTTTTGTTTTCTTCACTCGTCTATGAACTCTATGTCGGCTGACACCCTAGCTTCTGCAGTGTACATTGTGTACTTACTAAATGGCTGTTGAGTGGTTGTTGATTTGATTATACCTCTGCAGGCCAGCTGGCCCATGAGATCCTCCTGCAATCTTTTTTTTTTGAGACGTAGTCTCGCTCTTGTCACCCAGGCTGGAATGCAATGGCACAATCTCAGCTCATTGCAACCTCTGCCTCCCAGGTTCAAGCGATTCTTCTGCCTCGGCCTCCCAAGTAGCTGGGATTACAGGCACCTGCCACCATGCCCAACTAATTTTTGTGTGCAATTTGCTTTTCTCCTGTGTGTTCTAGTGCCCAGGACTAGGCTAATGCTTTTTTCTTTTAAATGTTATCTTACATCCTCTTCCTGAGGTTCTGGGTCCTGCTTTAGAACCTCAGGAAGGCAATAAGGGCAACAAGGCTACTGCTGTTTTTGCTGTGTATGGACCTCTTTCCTCCCTCCCAGTGGCTACAACTTAAATAGATAGATGGTCTTATATGAGAAATGGTTGCACTTGAAACTTCCAAATATCAATGGTCTTTTGGATTCCATGTCTCTGTGCTGGGACCTTGCTACCATCTGTTGCAACCCTTGTGCTGACAGTTTCCTAAATCAAGACAGAATTTGCCACTCTTTCTGGACATTTGCCTTGCTTGACTGCTGGAGCCCCTGCGGTTGGCTGGGTTCGTGTCTTGGCCCTGGTAGGTTGGTGTTGTACAAAGTCCTGGCTTCCTCACCCTCCTATTTTACTCAAGAAACCACTGTTTGTCCATCTGTAGTTCACCACTAAAAGAATTCAGGCTTTCTAAATTTATTGCTGCTATCTTAATAGAATTGTCTTTACTGCTCATTCCTCAAGGTCATGACTCTCAGGATCAGCTACTATTATTTACTATTATGAATCATGTAATTCTTATGAATTCAGTAAAAGCGAGTTTAAAAAATTCCTCTTTTATCATTAGGAAATTGAATCACAAAGTTACAGTCTTGGGTTAGAAGCACAAAGAGATTGTAATTTAGAAAACAAATGAACAGGGAGCCTGAGAATGAGGCTGGGAGGGATTCGATTATTTTTTATTTTCCATGTAATATCTGTAAAACAAACAACGAAGTGTAGAATTAGAGAAAAATTGGAGTAATTCAATTAAACTGGATGTTATTGAAAAAGAATAAAGGAAGAGGGATACTATTGTGAAAGACTGTATTGTTAGATATTCTGCTAAACGTTTAATATTTAACTTCATTTTTCCTGTATAAACTCAACCAATATCATGATGGAGTCCAACTTAAAGATACTATCTTCTTTATAACTTGTCATAGACATTTTTTTCTGAGTTTTTTTCCTCCTTTTTTAGGAAGTATAATTCAGTCAAGTAAGAATATAGACTTAAGAATGTATATTAGAAGTCCATGGTACTTTATCTGAACTCCAAGAGCTTATTCTTAATTCTTACCAGGAGTTGAGACACAGAATAAAACAAACAAAAACAATTTATAAAACTGTAAAAGGCTAGATCAAGGTCAAGAGCCCTATATTAAGTCCTACGGCTGCCCCCAGTCTCAGTTGCTATTATGGTGCCAGAACTATTTAGAAGACCAAGAAAGAACTACATGTTTTAATTAAATAACACATGGCAGAAAGCACAAGATACCAGCTTGGGTTTATCAGGCAGAACAGGAGCTATCCTTGTGCTAAACAGACAGGCACCAAGGAAAAGAGAGAACCCGAGAGACAAGTCTAAAAAAGCTTGGGAGCTATTTAATACAAGATCCTAGGACAAAATCTAACGCTCCCCGTCGACGCGAGGGGAGCCACATTTAAGGAAGGCAGCCTGGTGTAGAATAACGATGGAGTAAAGTAAATGACACGGAACTATGACAAATTCAAAACCCAACTGGAAAATTAGGAAAGAGAATGAAGTGTCGTGTCTAATGACACCCTGGCAATTACCCTCGAGCAGTGGGGCACGTCCTGCCGCATTTACCTATCCTGGTGCTTGCGAGCTTTGGTGTCTGGGTTTTCTGTTTGAACAAAGAGGCTTTGTGGCCCATTTTCCATCTCCCTGTCTCTGTCAGGCATGGGGCTTAGAATGGCTGGCTTCTGCTGCTTGTTAAAAGGAGTTCAGGAGAACACACAGTGTCGGGCCTGGAGGTCAGCCGTATTCAGATCTTTCTAAATGAAGACAGGTTTTTTTTTTTTTTTTTTTAAATGGAGATGGCTAATGCTAAAAGCCATTTATGAAATTCTACAAGTGAATAAAAACCCGAAAAAGAAACTGACTTCTAGACCTAGACGAGGTGTCAAAATTTAAGATTATTTTATCCTCCTGTATACAAAATCGCAGAGAAAAACAAAGCAGCAGGAGGTCCAAGCATATCAATCAAAGAGGAGACAGCACATTCTAGACTGGGAATATAATTAAGTAGAAGATATAAAAATAGGATTTCCCAACCTGGCAAGTGGAAATATAAACCAACTGGCAGAGGAAGGGTGGAGAGGATAATCCCACCCTTTTGGAATAACGATAGAAAAATATGAGGAAACAGAAAATGGAAATCGGTGAAGGAGTGAAGAAAGGGGAGGCGAATGAAGAAAACCTATTAAGTGTGCGGAAGTGATGAGTTTGCCAAAACCTGATTTTATCCTCTAGCTAACAAATTTGGGGGTGAAGATATTGACATTCTTTTTGTGAAAGATTCATAAGTGATCATCTTCAGAGTTTACTGATATAAATTTAACTGCTAATCAAATTAGCCCCTTTGCTCAACCGAGAATGAAATAGAATCATATCTTGAAAAAATTTTTTTTTCCTTCACCATAACCATTAGTAGGAAACGTTAGTCACTTTTCATGTAAACTGCGGGAATCAGCATCACGGACTCTGCCTGCTTTCACTGAGACCTATGTTCCACACTGCGGTTTGTTCTATTAATGATATTGAATTCACTCTACTCCCTCCTCCCTTATTTTAATTGCATTAAAAAATAAGTAAGTACAGATATATGCATTGTGTTCTGTAAAAGAGGCTGCGATGAAATGAAAAAGATGTTTAATAAAATATAATAAAAGTATTTCACATTCATTTCTCCCACGTAATAGGTGGAATTATAGTAGGAGGAGGAGACCTCTCACAGCTGGGCAAGCCTTAAGAATCCTTCCCTTATGCTCGACTTAAAAGCTATCAATTTAGAACTGTCCTATGTATTGCCCTGTGAATTGAACAAGCCTTTTCAGTCTTTAATTAAGGGTGAAAAACTCTTTGAACATCACAGCATTCATCTGTTCATGTGTGGAAAGCCTGGTGTAACAAAAGAATTTAATCAAACTACAAGCCTAATAAAGACTACATTGCCTGAACTAAATGATGTTATTGCAGTAGCGGCTCATAGTTTTACATTTAAAAAAGCGGGTCAGAGTATTCATTCATCTTGATTAGCAATGCCAACCTAATTACTTCTGGAGGAAACAGTAATTAGCTGGAGTCTCACCTCATTAATCATGACATTCTTGTAGCAGACTATTTTTATCTGATAAATGGCTTGGATTGGAACAAGGTGTATATTTGAATTCTAGTTAATTGTACACAGCTTGCTGCATAACATTTCACATTTTTATCATTTAACTACTTCCTTTCTGTGAGCCTCTTGAGGAGATTTTTTTTGGTTACTTGCATTCTTATAGTGAAAAAATCTGATTTAATAAGAGGATCAGTTCTTGTTAGTTAACATATCAGAAATGGAGTCTTGAGGAATTGGAGGAAACGAAGTAAGAAGTAAGATCTCCACGTGTAGGTGAAGTCATTCAAATTACTGTGGGACAGATACTTACAAGGTTTCTGCAGTGAATTCAAAATGAATGATAGCATTGTATAACTTGGCACAGTTGCATCCATGTGATCAATAACAATCATGAACAACAAGTGGTATTATTATGTTTTAGGCAGGGTATCTTAATAAATTCAGTCAGATTTGCAGTGTTCCTAAACCAGTACCACGTGTGTACCACGTTTAAAAAGAGGCAGTAATTGGAATCTACAGTCTGTACTCAGCTATGGGCCAGCGTCAATCTTTTCTGGAGTCACATGGCTCTGACCATTTCTTATTTGTTCCTCTCAGGTTTGTATTTTCTAGGATTAAAACACCTAGTTAATTTGTATATCACATGTGTTGCTTTCCTCTGGTTCCTCTCTCCGATGTATGAGTCTTCCGGTGGAGCCCAAGATGAACACCGTTGAGTACAGAGAGAATTGTGAATTACTCCTTGTAGAAATGTGGAATACTTGCCTGCTGCTAACAGTGATATCAGGGTAGGTCAGCAGGGATTGTATGGTGGCCTTAGTTACCTGGGCCCAGAGTCAGCTCCTCAGTCTTGCATTGCCTGTATAAGAAGAGAGGATCCATCTCTTAAGAGCTGACTCACATTAACCAAGTTTAGGAAGACTGATGTCTAAAATTTTCAAATTTCAATGAAAAATGGCCTCAGATGTATGGATCGATATGGATTTTCTCTGTTGTCAAGTTAGACAGAAAGCAAGATAATACTCAGCCAATTTAATTACACGCAATATGAAATTATGCTTACAAGGACCAGAATGTTTATCATGGGCTTCGTCAACATAGCATTATGTCTCTGTAGGGATATCTACATAGGAAGCCAGCTCATAATCTAAAGGTTGCTTATTGATGGAATAAATAGAATGAGAAGTGTTAGATAAATTGCATGTTTAATGGAATCAGCTTGAAATAATAAGATGTATCCATCTTTCCATTAGAGTTGGCCTTACCTACAAGGCTAGCATATTCAAAATCCATTAGCCTTATCTCCTCTCTCCTGGACAATACTCAAATAAACTGCCAGCCTTTGCCTTAATAATTCTTCTATTAGTATTTTCTAGATTTCTATCTTGGAAGAAAATTCCTTTTGCTTCATTTGTTCTTTGTTTGGATGAGTTAAAACAATAAATGTAAGTCTATTTGGTCTTGCTGTCCCAGGAACTTTTCTGCCTCCTTCAGGTGACTTTGCATATCAATGCATGATGCCTTCTTTGGGTGGTTTTATTTTTCCTTTTTCCAAGTTTTCTGGGGACCTCACTGAAGCTAAGTACAGAAGCCTCTCTACTTACAGAAAAAAGTCGTTTCTAAGTCCATTTGCACATACATCAGAATGACACAATACCACATGAAAAGTATAACGTAGGCTTTAGGACTAGCTTTATAATAAACAGAAAGGCCATAGTAATATTCTTGAGAAGGGCTTAAACTTGCATTTTTCTCAGCACATTCTCACAAAATATGTTTGAAGATTTGAAATAAGACATGCAATTCTCCCTATTGGTAGGCAGTCTATCGGACACCCTTTCCCAAAGTAGATGGGTTTTGTCTCCATTGTAAATCTATTGAGGCCGTTAATGCTCCCTCTCTCTCTATAAGCATCACGGTGGAGGAACTCCTTAGTGCTTCTGGTGAAATTGCTACCACATTTCCACTCCACAGGAAATTGGACTGATTCAAAGGAGGCCTTGACCAACAGATTCATTCATGTTTGTAACAAAGATCTAATCTGCAGCACATTTACTGCACTTAACTTTTAAATTCTCAAATAACCAATCTCAAACTGGGTTGCCTGACACTTAGCTTCGATGCTCCTCTTCTGGCCATGTCCTCAAAATTTCCTGCCCATTTTCTGTATCCAAACCTTTCCTCATCTGCTGCTGATGACTGTTAATCAAATAGATCTGACATTTTTCAAACATCACATGATTTGCTCTTTTTCCTAAAGAATTTTTCTTATGGCTCAATGGGTCATCTCACCTGCTAATGTAACATTTCATCAATGTTTTACTCTTTTAACTTATAAAAATAATTTTCTGTGTTCCATTTCATCATCATCATATAGTTCTTAGAACTATACTTTAAACTTGCTGCTTTTTGACTGGAAATGATAGGGCTAATAATAGCTCTATGACTATAAAACACCTCAATACCAGACACAGACACAACAAGCAGGTGTTCTCTGAGACTAAAATGACTATGTGTGACCACCTACGTCATCTCTTGGTAACATAATGGATTTCTTTTCTTATTTGAAGTGGAATGTTGTTTTTTTCTTTTATCTGAAAATTCATACATGTATAGGTTAAAAGTTGTGGATTTGATATTCTGAAAAAACTGGTTGATGATAAATTTTTGTTATCATTGTGAATTTGTTTAATATTATAAGCAGTAAAAATAGTTACTAATTCTTTTTGATGTTTACCAGGGTCCAGATAGAGTTCTAAGTGTTTTACATCTATTAATTCATTTGATTTCCACATTAGCCCTATAAGGATTATTAATTGCCACTTTACAGATAAGAAAATTAAATAAATTACTCAAAGTTACCCAGAGAGAAACAGTAGAGCTGAGATTTGAACCCTAATGTGTTGGCTCCAGAGATACACTTAACCACAGTGTTATGTCACTTCTCTGTAGTTGATTCTTTGTCACAATATCTGAAAATACAGGAAACTCCAAATTGACTGACAATCCCACTATTCGGATAAACTATATTATTCATCTTTATATTTTGATACATGTATCTTCAGATTTTTTTCAGAACAAATTTGCTTTGTGTTTCTCTCAGAAAGTATTTGGAGTATTGTTACATGTGTGTAAATATATTGACTGCATCATTTTTAGAGATTATATTACATTTTGGTATTTTTAGCTTTCATAATTTACTGGAACAATTTGCTTCTCTTTATAAGCAATGACACAATGCATGATCTTGTGGAGAATCCTTTGTTTGCATAGTTATTTTCTTTTTCTCTTTAGGAGAATTTCCAGAAGTGGAATTACTGGATTGAAGAAGGATATGGTTATTTTTAAGGCTTCTTATACCTATTGCCAAACTCGCTTCCAGAAATGCTGTATCAGTTTATACTCCCACCATCAGCATGTGAGATGCTGCTTTCCTGTACCCTGCAAATCTTGGGGTTCTAGCATTCTTTTTCTTTTTAAATATGTGCCCCATTTTCAATTTGTGCTTTTTATATTTTTGGCTTAGGGGTATGATCCTTCAGTTGTATTTACTGTGGTTACTTTACCTTTCTATTTCTCAGTTTTCCCTCTGTAGAAATGAAGATAACAATAGTAGCTACATTAGTATTGTGAGAATAAAAGTTTACCACATATCTACTTTATAGAAAAGTGCCTGCCGCAGAACGTGTGCTATCATAATTGTTATTATTATTTATTACTTTGCTACTATTGTTTTTCTTATTTTTATGTGTTATATAATTTAGCTTTTCTTGGCTATTTTGAATTTTAATGCAGTTCTCCATAGTATAGTCATCCCCTCAAGTTCAATCCACTTATTCTCTTTTATAGTTGGCTGGCCCATGATTTTTAAAATAAATTCATATGTGAATTTACTTTTCTGCCCAAAGAGGGAACCATTTTTTTTCCCCTTTTAAGTCTAATGGTGAAATAAAATCTCTGCTGTTTAATTTGAAATTGTAACATTAGAGAGAATCTTCTACCAGGTCCAAGATCCATCATAAAGCAGTGGACTTCTTCTCAAGTATCTGCTACCCTTTTTTTCTCACTGTTGGGAGGATCTAGTACCTCTCCTAACCCAGACGTTCTCAGAGGCTCAGTTTTGTTTCACTGGATGGGCTAGCTCTGATATTGGCAATAGACATGGCAGGTCAACAACCTCAAACTCAAACTCTTTGATAGGGTTTAAGATCTGGTACCCTGCCATAAGGCTGTGGTGCCATATTGCTTTGAGAGTGGCCTGGCTGCCCTCAGGCCAGAGACTAGGGCCAAGAGATTAAGATTTTAGGCCCTATTTTTTCTCTTGAGTTTTGTTCCAGTGTACGGGTTCTGGACTTGGTTTTGTCTTCTTCATTCTCTCCAACAACTCTGGGCCACCAAGTGAGGACCACCAAGCTTTTGTCTATAGCCCAAATTGTAAATCTTAAGATTTAAAAAAATGCTAAAAACCATATAGTCTATTTCTCTCTGTTCCATGAAAGAGCCATATATACAAAGTGGCCCACAAACACAGAAGGAACCAAGAAACCAAAGAATGGGGCAGGTAAATCTAGTTTGGTGGTATAGGGTGATTTATTAGGGGAACTTATAGACAGAAGCCTAGTCTTGGGTGGCTGTAAGACAGGTAGATTTTTACACTGCAACCTCTCTGCCCGCCGACGGAGAGCTTCTATCTTGGGAGAGAAGTATATGTGCTCTGGAAGGAATGTGGAGGTGGCTGTAGCCTATGATGTATGCAACATCAGGTATTGTTTTGGAGAAGAGGCAAAACTTACAGTGAATAGGTGTTTCTACATAAAGAGTAATATATCAACTAGACATCTTGGAGACATTCCCGGACTTGGGGTCACATGGTGGATTAGCATTCAAGATAAAGTCACTCTTGTCCCTACACTCTCCCATATGAGTCCCCTCTACTATATTTCCATTAAGCATGTGTCACATTGCTGTTGGGACACGCCAGCAACAGGAAACTCACAAGTGTCAGTGACAGCTCATCATCAAACAACTCTGTGAGCATCCGTTCAGGCAAAGCCATACTTCCTGGAGCCTTCATTCAACCCAGTTCTGTTCTGTAGAAGTTTATTGCTCCTTCCACAGGATAATCCTCCAAATATCTGAAGACCACTATTGTGCCTTCTCAATCCATCCTCTGTAGACTAAGTAGTCTTAGTTTCTGCGTCATTTCTTAATGCTTTGTGACACAATTTCATGACCCTTCACCCTACTGGTGACTATCCTATCCAGGTTGGTAATGTGTCTTTGAAGCATGGCCCTTAAGGCAGAATGCAGTGACCAGAGCAGAGTAGATATAGCCTATTGCTTCCACTGTCCTGTATTCTATAATTCTATTAATGTCTAAGAGCGGATTAGGACTATTTTTTTTGTAGCTACATTGTTCTGTTGATTTATAATGAGATTTTTTCCCCAGATCGGAAATTTTTGCACATACAGGTCACAGCGACTAACTTTTCTTCTCCCTCAACCTACCCTCATTTTGCATTTGTACCTTCCCTCAACCATGTTTTACATTTATTATTCAATGTAGAAGCAACTCAAGGTTGCATCTAGTTGAAATCTTTTTGGATTTTGATTCTATAAGTTGACATATTGATGACCTCTTTCCTTTTTATAGTATTCATAGTTTTGAAAATGGACACCCATTTTTCAGACAAGTCAATGATGCTGGTGTTCAGGGCAGCATTAAGGACAGAACCTTGTGTCATCCCACTGGAGACCTCTCTTCAAATCAGAACTCTGTTCATGGGTATGGTGGATCCAATAATCAATATACTTTCTACTGTTGATTTTATTTAGTACATATTTCTTGTTCCAATAAAGCATTTTCTAAATTTTATTTCAAGATGATATTAATAGATTTACCTAAGCAGAAATGGGTGCTATATTAGCAAAAGTTTGGGAGATGCTGCAACTATATTCTCTTCTTGGAGAGCTACAATGCATGTTATCATATACAGTATATTACTCTTCAAAATACTGAAAAAAATTATATTTTGTTTAACTCATATTTTCCAAATGTATTTGTGTACACTCCCTGCATACCTATGAATATCCTATGGAAGTCTGTTCTTTGCAGAATACCATTTTGGGAACTACTCCCTGCAAGGGTAAAATAAGAGAGCCTGTCAAATGCCTAACTGAAATTCAGACACATATGTCTTCAGCATTTTCCTTGTCTCCCGCTCTAGTAATTTTATCAAAAGAGAAAATGAGTTAGGTCTGGCTTGAATTGTTCATCCCACATCCATGCTGGCTCCATATTGATCTCATTTGATTTTCTCAATTTCTGCCTTGCCCACAATCAACACAGAATTTAAAAGAGTTTAATTAATGAAACCCATCCTTTCCTACTTCTCATCTTTTAAGTATATTAAGTCAACATTAGCTTGTCTCCACCTTCTAACGTCTTTCCTTTTCTCCAGTTTTCCTCAATGCATATTCCCATGGGTTCAGCCACTTCATTTTGTAATTTCTTTTGGAAGCCTGAGATGGAATTCACCGGGTCAGAAGCACTTTGCTTGGTTTAATATAGTTGGCTGCCATTTTTGAGCATGATTCCGCCCAATCTTGGTCTTTAATTCTACCTTTGAGATTCATTCTTGCCTTTCGGGGCTTTCTGGCATTTCCCTTAATGGAAGATAGACACAAAACAGGAACTGATATCCTAGACTTTATAATTTCTTCATTTTCAGCAGCTCCAAGCCATGTACCCCTTCTTTCTATTTTCTTCCTCTGCTTCAAACTGGAAAAAAAAAAAAAGCCCTTTTTGTTGATTGTTAGCATTTTTGAAAGCTTTTTCTTATTCTTGTTTTTTAGTCTCCTAGAGTCTGTTTTCTTCAGTTCCATGATACTTGTCTGTGGCTCACCTACATTTGATTGCCATGTCTTTTTCTTTCTCTTCCTCAGTAGGATTATTTGACATTGCGTTGTCAGAATTTTATTTCTGTGAGTTTTTCTTCTCTCTTGAGCCATCTCCCTTCTCAGAGTTTCTGTCTAAGGAATCCTACCCAACTAATCTTTTAAAACCTATTTTCTTAGAGCTCTGGTCTTCCCATTGCTGACTGTAACATATTCTAAGATGAAAACAATTGCTTTCTTTCAGGGGTCCTTCTTTCTCCATCCAGGTTCACTTTTTTAACATAATTAGATTCAGACTTTCCCTGTCTCTTTCATTATTCCTTCCTTCAGAGAGATAAAATGATTGGTGGGGCAAGTCGAGAATCTATTTTATTAACAGAAAATGGCATCATATTTAGGTTGGTAGAAGAAGTTCCTCAGCAATTGTCCAGCAAGAATTTACTCTTGGCAGACAGGCTTATAGTTTATCTTACCATACAGTGCCAGAAAGGTGTGAGTTGTGTAAAGGAAATGCAATTAAAGGAGGCACATAAATAAATAAAATTAATTAAAACTGGTTTGTTGTGATAATTAGCTTTGTTTACAAAAGGATATTTGGATGTTAACAGGCCTTAGAATGCTTTAGGGCAATATCTTCTTTTTTTTAACTGTAGCTCTTGAGGCCTTCTGTAAATATCTTTAATGAATGAGTTTTACTAATTGATTTTTTAAATACATTATACAGTCCTGGAAAACACAAGAATAAGTTTAATTTACAAAATGTATTCTTCTAGTTCTCCTTATTGATCAAGCATTGAACTATTGTGGTTAATGACTTAGCCAATGAGAGGCACGGAGAATGTCTGATGTTACCAAGAACAAGTAAAAGGGTTCAGCCAAGAAATCATAGGCCATAGGCCCCTTGCTCCAGAGCCGTGGAATTTTGGCAATGGGGAGGCTTACTGAGAAACTGTTATGGTTTGATAAAATCGTAACTCCTAGATAAGCAAGATAGAGTAAAGTTTTCCAAAATTTTGCCACCAAAAAATAGACTTTATTTTTTCTCTTGTAGATTTCCTATTTTGAAACATTGTCGTAGACACTGTTGTTAAAATGGTTTCCCATTATTTTTAGTGATATAAATGAGAGAAAAAAAGAGAGAGAGAGGAAGAGAAAGTGCCATTCAAAACTTCTGACCAGCATGAGAGACTTCATGGCGGCTAAGTCAGTTGATATATTTCCAATTAGAAACAATAAACTTTGATGTTTTATTTAACCTTTCAGCTTTATCATGAGCAAACTGATCATAAAGTTATTTATGTTTCTGCATTATTTAGAATGAGTTTATGGGCGCTCGAGGACCCTAAACTGGAAGAATTAGAATTTCACTGTTCACTGGGCACTCAGCTTTGTCTTGTGATGCAGAGTATGTCCATCACCAGCAACTTTCAACAGTTTTAGTCAACACATGATAATGTAAGGGGAATTTGGAAAACCAAAAATAGATAATAAAGGAGCCTTAATTTTGCAAACAGTCCCTCATGAGGAAAATATTAAAGAGGAGAGAAACATAGAAAACTCATTTAGTAAGAGGAGGAGGACGGGTAAGGGGAAGCGAAAGGGAGGCAAGGGGCTGAGGAAGCCAAAGAGTCACCAGTGAGACACCGAGTGACAGACTTGGTTCATCCATCTTCTAGGACAGGCTCAGTAGGACCAGGCATCTTCCAGCAGGAATTGAGTTAGAAACCTGATTGTGTATTTTTAAATATATGGGAGAGGAAAACCTATTTATCTGAAAAATGAAACTATTTTATCCCAGGCTATCATTATTTAACTACTTTTTTAAAGTAGTTGTTTCATTGGTGTGTAATTACCCAAGTTGTAGTTAATAATTTAATTTCTAGAAGTAATTGAGCTAAGAATAATACAAGGATAGCTACCATTTATAAAGTACCCTTTATACATGTGAGGCACATCACAAACATTTTTCTAGTCCTTACAGACACAGGATAAAGCAGTTTTTATGTACACTTAAATACTAGGAAATGAAATTTCGGAAGCTTCAGCAACTTGCCCTAACATCACATAGCAAACAAGTTTAGAGTTTAAATTTGACCTCCGTTCTGTGCTTCAAGGCCTATCTTCTTTTCCTTCAATATTCTGTCTTTCTTTGTAACAGATAGCTGGGTAGCTCCGGCTCTTGGTAAGCCTTTTGTTTAAACTTAGGCGTGGTTTCTTTAATATAACATTTTAAATCCCCAAGGATGTTTTTGTGATCTTTGGATTTTGAAGTACCTAGAACTAGCTATTTCTAGCACTATAAGAAAAATGCCATTGCATTTGTAAATTTCGATCTCAGAACTAATATGTTCTTGGGTATGCTTTAGAAAGGAATCTCAAAGGAATTTGACTTGAAAAGAAAAAGACAAGCAAGTAGTAAAAATAGATTTTTTTTTAAAGCCTACAGAAGAGCATCACAGTGTTAAAGGATTCCTGAGAGAGTTCTGGAGGTTGTCGGGGAGGAGTAGGCCAGCCTTTTAAAAATCATGTCAGAGTTTTCTACTAGACTGAGTTTTTGGGAGAGAGAGGCGTGTCATTTAAAAAAATCTCTGAATACCCAGGCTTCACACAGGGATGCAAACAGGTTTAGCGAATGCATCAAGCATTTACTAGATGTTTCTGATGTGATCAGTTCAAAAGTCAGTTGTCTTAAAGAACGGGGGTATAAAACTTTAAGATTCCTCTTTGCAGCAAATGAACAGGTTTTAGCTGCTAAAGTCAGTAGTCAATAGTCACGTCAATTATGGGCAAGCCCCTCAATTAATCTAGACTGACAGAAGATATCAGATTCAGCATTTGTAATTTATGAGAATAATACCTAACACAACTCATCCATCACAAGCACCCTGATGACACAGTTTTCCTCTCTCCTCCACATACATAGGCACACCCCAATTTCTGCTAACACATCACAGGTTGGATAGTCCCTTTTATTCTACGAAGCTACTCTACTCAGCAAAATGACACAAAACTGTAAGGCATATCTCCTGGCCACATGTCAACCAAAATCATCCCGGTAGAATAAAGCACATTCCTAAACAGGAATGTCATCCATTTTAGATAAGTTTTCTCATGCCTTTGTTTTGATTTTTTATTTAGCAATCCATTATTTGATTAATATTATTAAGGAAATAAGAAGTTAGGCAGAACTAGAATCATGGACATGAATGGGCCAGAGGCACAGTGAGGGGAGAGAGCAGCACCTGCCTGAAGAATACACGCTTGAGAAATTGGCTGCGGAAACAAGTCTAGTGCTTACACAGGGTGGGGCTAAGATCTGCCAAAGGTTGTAGTTTACTTGCCTGGGGACTGATGCTCACAATACCCTGTTTGTATGAAGTTGGCTGTGGCCAAATACTGAATTGAAGAGTCAAGAGCAAATGACAAATTTTTCCTTTACTAGACCCTGAGCTTAACGACAATACAGTGAAGGCATTATATACAATATTTAACTTGTGTTTCCATCTCCATTTTAGAAAAATGTATTTCTCCTCCTCACACCTCAAGACCTGAAGCAGGGGAGGTAATTGCCTATCCTAAAATGCATTTTGTGAAGTAGAAAATCCCACACATTGTTTTAGAGGAATATGATTTCTCACACAAGTCAATAAAATATTTCAAAGTCCTCTCTCTTCTTCTGCTAGCTGACATCCTAGGCTAGTGTTTCTCAAACTTTGATTAGTATCAGAATCACCTAAGGAACTTGCTAAAAAATACAAAGGCCCAGACCCTCTCCTACTTCCAGGGCCAGCCTCTTTGTCTTTTGGAGATGGTCTCTCTGTCATTTGTTAGACCTCCAGGTGATCTCGATATTCATCCAAGTTTGAGAATCACTGCTCTAGGCAACCGTGTGGGATTCTCTTCCTTCTCCCCACTTTTTCTTGCGTGTTTGACATCCCTCATTTCTGCACAGTTTTGTTTCCTGTTTCCTGGTCCTAGGTTCTTCATTTTGTCTTTACGTATTGAATCCAAATTCTACCGACTCTTTTAAATCTGAACCCATTCTGACTCCCTTGGCATCTCCCATGTGCTTTCTGCCTGCATGCCCCTTGGAACCTAGCTTCTTCCTGCCTGCCTTGCTCACCTGTTTCCTAGGACTCAAAGGGCCTTGCACCTATTCCTTGTAAGGAGGGTGACGTGAGGGAAGCATTCAGATATTCGGCACATTTATTTTATGCAGTTGTATTCTGTATTGACCCAAAACAAATTCATGACTTTTTCTTGTTTTAAAACTATATCAAACATGGTATTAATGGAATGGGAGGGTTCCCTGACCCCCTTCTCAGGACATGAGACAGGCATGGCTCATCTGTTTGGCTGCCATGCTCAAACCCCTAATGGGAGGGGAAGCATGTAGGCAGGCAGGTGCAGGAGCTGGGGCGAGTGCTTTTGGGGTCCAACCCACAGTAGCATCTAAGGGTGAGTGCCTGTGACTCCTGAATCCCCAGTGAGCATGTTATAGTACTCTTTTAGCTCTGCTGTCTGCAGACAGCTTAAGTGTTAACCAGCTCAGTGTCTTCTTGGTACCTGGGTTGTTGTCCAGTGTCCAGGAAGAATCAGGTCACACAGACAAATTGAATGATGGTAAATGCAGGGGATTTTATTGCTGGATAGAGGTATCTTTCAAAGGGATGGATAGAGAGCTGAAAAGGGGATGGAGTGGGAAGATGATCTGTCCCTGGAGTTTGGCCATCCCATGGCCGATCTCTTCTCTGACTGTCCTCAGCCGGACTCCTCTTGATGTTTAGACACTTCTCTCCTTCTCTGCTGTGCCGCTCCTCTGCCCCTCTGCTATTCTGCTCATGGAGCCTGGGGTTTGGGGTTTATATGGATACAGGATAGTGGGGCATGGCAGGCCAAAAGGCAACATTTGGGCATGAAAACAGGAATGCCTGTTCCCATGTAGGGCCACAGGTTTCCAGGCTTGAGGGTGGGGCCTTTGCCAGGCAACTGCCCTCTTCTACCCAATATTTCCTGCCTCCTGACTGTATCATTAATACAATACCTTAAAATACAATTCTCCCTCTAATTTCAATAGAAATTCATTTATGAATAAATTATTTACAAAATATTCAGTAGATGCATTATTAATTAATATAATATGTCATACCTGGGTAAATTTCTAAAAAAGCAGGTGGGAAAATACCCATAAAGGGGAGAAAGAAGCATACTTCTCCAAAGTAATTGCTCATGGCTCCTTTCTGTTGACTTCGTGAAAACAGTGATACAGCCTTATATCTGGTCAACAAGTATTTATTGATTGTCCATATAATGCATAATAGATCATGGAGAATTTGAAGTTAGAAAATGTTAGGTAGATAGATGCAGGACTAACTTTCAAGTAACTAGGAGAACCTGTTGAAACAATGCTGAGAAAAGTGCCATCTAGGATTTATGTTTAGGAACCATAAATACTGTCATATAATGTTTGAAATATTCTTTGATGTGTAATAAATAATTATTCACCGTAATGTAAAGTTTTAGATTTATTCTTCTTTCACTGAGCTTTCACATGCCCCGGAAGCTTCTTCAGCTGTGGTGTATTCAGAATACATTTCAGCATCTATCCAGAATACATTTTTTGGCACATCCTCTGAGAAAACATCACTGGATGCAAAAACGGAAGGAGCAAGAATGAAGTTATTGTGAGCTAAGTCAGGAGACACGAGGAGCTAGGCTTTTCCTTTGTGAAAAATTGGAAGTCTTCACTTTGTCTTCATCTCTGTGCTTACAGTTTTAGCAGGGCCACGGAAGACAGGGAAAAAAATCACCCTTCTTAGAAGATTTTGATTCGAAAAGATTTCCTATGTCCACTGCTATGTCCCGTATTCAAGGGATGTTTTATTTTATTTTAGTTTTGAGACAGAGTCTCACTCTGTCACCCAGGCTAGAGTGCAGTGCTGCTATCTCAGCTCACTGCAACGTCCACCTCCCAAATTCAAGTGATTCTCCTGCCTCAGCCTCCCAAGTAGCTGCAATTACAGGCCTGCACCACCACGCCCAGCTAATTTTTGTGTTTTTAGTAGAGATGGCATTTCATCTTGTTGGCCAGGGTAGTCTAGAACTCCTGACCGCAAGTGATCTGCCTGTGTTGGCCTCGCAAGGTGCTGGGATTACAGGCGTAAGCCACTGTACCCAGCCTCAAGGGACATTTTAAATTCATATTTCTAAAGAAGAGAAGATCAATTGTTGTAGCAAATAGTTGTTTAATCTTTTTGGCTACCTACCATCTCAACTTCCTTTCCAACCACTGGAAATTTCTCTCTCACATTATGAGGCTGCAAATCTTTCCTATTATAAAGCTGGATATGTCAGATAGTCACTTTTCCAGTGGTCCTTGCAGGTAGAGTAATGAGCACTAATGACCTAAAATTTCCACTACACACACACTTCTGCCCAGATTTGTGTGTGAAGCTGATGAAGAGAAGAAACTGTCCAGATTCTAACCTCAAGGACGTGATGATAGAAAGGGCACTTGCATCCTGTTCCTGACGGTGGGCGGTAGGAGAGCATTAATGCATGTCCTGGTCCAGTGCCTGGTATCAGTAATGTCTGGCAGTGGTGCCATCTTCAGGCTTTTGGGGGTGGTGTTGAGGATGGGTGAGAAGTAGACAGATGGCAGTCCCGGTCTAAGGGAGATATAAGCTCTGCCATGGGTCAGGGTGGCAGCCCGTGGTTTAGACTTTTGAGGCATATATGGGAATTCCCAGTGGCAGTGGTGGTTTTAGGATTTTGGAATCCATTTTGGACTGATAGGCTCCCAGGCTTGGTTCTCCAGTTTTCTTTTTTCTTTTTCCTTTTTTTTTTTTTATTTTTTTTTTGAGACAGAGTCTCACTCTGTTGCCCAGGCTGGAGTGCAGTGGCATGATCTCGGCTGCAACCTCCACCTCCTGGGTTCAAGCAATTCTCCTGCCTCAGCCTCCTGAGTAGCTGGGATTACAGGCGTGAGCCACCACACCCAGCTAATGTTTGTGTTTTTTTTTGTAGAGAAGGGGTTTCACCATGTTGGTCAGTCCGGTCTCGAACTCCTGACCTCGTAATACGCCTGCCTCGGCCTCCCAAAGTGCTGGAATTACAGGCATGAGCCATTGCACCGGGCCTAATTCTTCAGTTTTCTTATCTGTGAATGACCAATATCCTTTAAAAAAATCTTTTTCCCACTTAAATGAGTCAGGGTTGGTGTCCAATGTTTGCAAAGAGGAGGCTTGACCAACACAGTTATTTTTCTTTACGGGTTTTCCTGGAATAATGATCAGAACTCATATCTTAGCTTTTACTTGGTAACCTTCAGAAAACATAGTTTCCCAATTTCAAAATATTTAAGACAAGTTTTAGGGGTAAACTTCTACTTTTTAGACCAAAATGATCTTTCCAAAAGGCAACTGTTTCCATTTGTATTGTAATGTTGGCACAAAACCTATTTCCAGTTTTAATTAACACACATGAAATGGAGCAAAAGTGAGAACAGATGAACTGCATAGTTGAACAGGTCCTTCTCTGTCTGCTTGCTCCATGAGAGACTCAGAGTGAAGAGAAGATTTAGGCTGGGAAGTTAGGCTTTCAGGTTGGAGACTGCATTTTTAGGATTTTAGAGTTTCCATTCTTGAGCCATCCGGTAGCTGAGGACATGGCAGGAAATTGTCTTCTGTAAGTCTTCATACAAGTGACACCCTAGAAAGTGGTAGTCATGAACCCGCTCATGGCACACATGCATTCTGTGGTGCTGTGTCTTACACTGTGGCATGACCTGAAAGATGTGCCCCAAAGGAACTATACGAGGGGCATAAACATCCAGGTGGGTAGCCCTTTGAGTACCTGGCTTTATTTAAGGGTGAAATTTAGAGTGTTTTTGAGGAGCAGACAGACAGCTCATCCTTTAAGCAAGCCTCCTACAGTATTAAAATTGAAAATTAGGTTGTGATAAGGAGTTTAAGATTAACTTTCTAGAAAATACCTGGGAGTTGAATGCTTTTTTCTGATAATTATTGAATAATTACGCTGTGGAGGCATGCTTGACATCTGGGTAAAGAAAGGAGCCTGACAATGTAAGTTGCCTGAAGACATGGCTAAACTGTCTGAAGAAAGAGAAGCTAAGTGGGATGTGGGGTCCGGGTCAACAGTAGGCTGTGACTTCCAGACCACGACTTTATTCTCTGGAGGATGAGTTGCTGAGACAACTTATTCTATGGCTGTCTTAACATTGGTGATGTGCCCTTAATTATTTATGTAATAATAAAGGAGAGGAATGGAGTGGTAAACAATTGAGACTATAAACTAGTTTAGAATGTATTTGTGAGGCTGGGCATGGTGGCTTATCCCTGTAATCCCAGCACTTTGGGAGGCCAAGGCAGGTGGATCACCTGAGGTCAGGAGTTTGAGACCAGCTTGGCCAACATGGTGAAAGCCTGTCTTAACTAAAAATACAAAATTAGCTGGGTGTGGTGGCACATGTCTGTAGTCTCAGATACTTGGGAGGCTGAGACAGGAGAATTACTTGAACCTAGGGGGTGAAGCGGCAGTAAGCCAAGATCATGTCACTGGACGCCAGCCTGGGTGTGCCGGAATGAGACTCTGTCTCAAAAAAAAAAAATAATGTCTTAATGAGGGTACATTTTATTATATTTTGCCTAAATATAACCTATTTAGTTTGAAATATATTTGTAAGCGTGAAAATAGAAACCTCAAAAGATTTGCCTCCTCTCTTTTTCATGTGGCCATGGATGTGTCTCATAGTAATTGAAATAGTCATCACAGCTCGCATTTGTTGAGTTTCTACAGTGCTCAAAGGCAATGGGCTGGGTACCTTTTCTATGTTATTGCACTTAGTTCTCACAGAAACTCCATGAGGAAGGTACTGTTGTCTTCACTTATAATTCTGTAGAATTAGTGTGAAGACCTTGCCCAGGAATGTCACCCAGCATCTGCAGTAAACCACAAAATCAAATGGAAAAAACGAAGAAGGCACCAAAATTATAGGTAAAAATTTCTTCTAATTACTTACTAATGAGTGAGCTCACAGGTTTATTTGTTATCATTAACACTGTAGATAATCAGCTCATGGTTATTTGAAGATTTATTTCTACTGAACCCTTCCGTAGGAAATTTCGTGGTGACTGAAGAGGAAAAAAATCAAAGCGAACATTTGAAAGAGTATTACCTTGATTGTGTTTAGCTGTGCAGAAACAATATCATAACCAGATAAACCTATTCAATAATTTTTTTTTCTAAACCACATTGGCTCTGGGCTGGGAGTATTCACGTGGGCACCATCTTTTATGCTCTTTAACCTGTCTAGGTATCATGTCAACATGGTAATGATCCTAATTTTTGAGTTAGTGGTGATCAAACTTTCATACGCATAAAAATCAGCCAGGGTGCTTGTTAACAAGGTGTATTTATTTATAGGTTCCACCTCAAAGTTTGCGATTCATCGCTTCTGTTTCTGATGCGGGTTGTTCCGGGCCCAGTTTCTGGAAAACTCTTCCTAGGTGAGAAATAATAGTGGCAAAGACTGGGGCAGTTTCTCAGGGAATAGGTCAGGTATTGGTGGGATAGTCATTAGGGATTGTATTTCCTTGAAGCCTTTTCCTTGACTATTTCCTATTTTCTCCCCAATCTCTAGTTCTACTGTAAGGTTATTCTTGTAAGGATATTGCCGAGTTTAAAATGAGGAAACTGAGGCCAGCACGAGACAAATTAAATTCCAGTTTATTTAGCTCCTGGGCGAGGTTCTGTGGCCCCGGGGGAGGGAGGGAGAGAGAGGCCAGAGAAGTCACGCCCAGCCGTTCTGGGCGTGGGATTTTATAGGGGATAAGGGCAGTAGATTGGTCAGTAGGGAAACAAAGCATAAGTAACTGCATTGGTCATAGAAAGAGTGGACCTGGACTTGGCAAGTTGCCATTGGCAGCCCAGCAGAGGTACCCACAGGTGGGCTGGAGTAAGTAACAGATTGACCGGTGAGGAAACAAAGCATGGGCACCTGTATTGGTCAGAGAGAGAGACTGGACCCAGACTTGGCGAGCTGCCATTGGTCAGGCTCTCGGCGGGATTTTAAATTTTGGGCTGACAGCATGATTTAGTCCTGAGTGTGGGGCTAGGGGTGGAATGCAGGAGTGGAATGCAGGAGTGGGTGTGGGGAGCTTACATGGAGAAGGCAGGCGCCGTAGGATGTCCGGCCTCCTGATAAGTGTTATCAGGAGCAGAGGGGGTGAGTATTGTCCATCCGGCTCCTGGCGAGGCTATCGGCCTTACATCTACCATCTCAAACCAAGTTTCCAATGGACTCTTCTCCCTCACAATCAAATCTGTTTATGATACCAAGGAGTGATGTCTTGCTGGTTGACTGTCCAGACTCAGGCTCTCCGAGAAGGCTAAAAACTTTGCATAAGTATTTCACCCATGTCTGGGCCTCCCAGTCCGAAATCTCTGAATGAATAAACTCATTCTGAACTAATAAGTGATTCTCTTCCTGCTTTAGGGCTTTTTAGGAAGTATGTGTTCTACTCTGTTAGCACGGACCTGTACGGGGGACCATAAAACAAACCCTGAGTTTGAATCAGGGCTTGATCACTTACAAACTGCACAATTTTGAGCAAGTAGCAATTAATGCTTTTAGACAATCAGTTTTGTCAACTATGGATGGAAATAATCTCTATTTTGCTTGGTTGTTCAGATAACTCAGTGTTATTCATTCAACAAATATTTATTGTATGCCTACCAGGTGTCAGGTTCTAGTGGGGATATAGTTTTAAATCATATTAAGTCCCTGCCTTTGTGAAGCTCATATTGTAGAGGGAAAGACAGACAACAGTAAATGATTAATATAATAGTGTGTCAGAAGTAATTACTGTGAAGACAAATAAAGCAGAGTTGTTGGTAGAGAGGGGTTGCCGTGGGTGGTGGGGTGAGCTAGTTTAGGTTGGAAGGCGTTTGTGAGATAACATATCTAAAAGCAAAAGTAAATACTTGTGTAAATGTTCAGGTAATTTTGGTTAAATTTGAACTCACCCAAGTCTTCCCTGTTTCTTGTTCATGTTTTCCACTTCTGTAGAGGTTAAGCATTCTTATTATCTTTCAATTATTTAGTTTCCTGTCAAATGTGACATTCCTGTGTATGTGTAATTAGCATTTATAGAACTTTTTAGTGACATAAACCATACATGAGATATCTCCTGTCTACAGCCAAAAGGAACATATATATTAATTTATTTAATTCATTAATATTCATTAATTACCTACAACTTATCAGACTGTTTATAGAAATTGCAGACATCGAGGCAAACAAGACAAATATAGTCCAAATTGTCACTGATCTTACATTCTAGCAGGGATGACAGGCATTCAACTACCAGGGAAGATGGATATTAAATGCCAATTGCATAATTTAAGTTCTATAAAAATTAAAAGTGATCTATAAATAACAGAAATATCTGACCTAGGGTGACAAAAAATATTTTTTTGAGGAAGCAAAGTTTGAGTAATTTTTCAAAGGCAGAATGTGAATTAAATAGGGCCACGTGATGAAGTGTGGGTTGGCAAGATGAGAAGCTTCAGAGAGGTTAGCACTTGTCTCCCTGAGCGGGAAGGAACATAACATTTCTAAATGACCTAAGAAAACTTAAAAAAAAAAGTAGCCTGTAAGTTGGTGGGAATGGTATGGATTTGGTGTTATCCTTTGTAAGATATTGGATCATAAAGTATCTAAAATTCTAGGTGTAATGAAGCTAAGTAAATTAAAATTTAAAGTGATTTTTTTAAAAAACACATATTAAGTCATAGTGAACATCAGTCAAACTAAAACTCTAGGCATCATTCTTGAATCCTTTCAATTGCATAGACAATTGTACCTACAAAACATATCTTAATTTTATTCATTTCTCTTTATTGCTGCTACTATTGCACTAGTCCGAGTCCCTGTTCATTCTTTCCTGGGCTACTGCATTTTTATCCTAACTGATCTCCTTCCCTCTACTCTTGCCTCCCCCATAGCCCACTTTCCAGGTAGTAGCCAGAGGGATCATTAAAAGTGATAAATCAGATCATGCAACTCTAATGCCCAAACCCTCCACTCACTTCCCGTTACACTTGGAATAAAATCTGAGTGCCTTATTCTTTCTTACAAATCCCTCCTCGCTTGGTTCCCGTGTACCTCTTCTTCCTCATTGTCAGTCGCTCCTCTGTTCCACATCCAGACTTTAGCTACACTATATTTCTTTCTTTTCCTAGAACGTGCCAGTCTCCTCTGGGCCTCAGCAAGCCGTTACTTTTGTCTACAAGGTGCATTTTTGGTTGATGGCATGGCTGGTTTCTCTTTGTCATTCAGTTCTTATCTTAGATGTTACTTCTTCAAACAGAACTTTCCTGGTCATCCAACTAGTGGCCGTCTGATAACTGTCAATTACAATGCTCTAGTTTAAATCTCTGAAGAGCATTTCTCAGTCTCTGCTATGTATATTGATCGGTCACCTTCTCCTACTAGAATGTAAGCTCAGTGAGAGAAGGGGACTTTAGTTGTCATTATGTACGCAGTGCAAAACAGTCTTTGATATATCAGACACAAAGAGAATATATGATAAATAAATAAATGAATGATTGAGGATAAATCAGGAAATAAGAGATTCTTATATTCATGGGTTTTATAATCTAGAAAAATATGTACTTTTTAAAATACTCTCAGGATTTATGAGTGGTCAAGAAGTTAACATTTCTTAACTTCAACCTCAAATGTCTTTCCCACAGTCTGTGAAGCCTGTTTGGTTGCTACTACATTAAACACACATTCTACTTATTTTGAATTAGGTTGGATTAGCCTATTAAAAAAAAGAAATAGCTCTTAAACTAACACACTGATGAAAATATGATTGTACTCTCTATGATATCCAAATAAGCAATCTGTGTCCCCAAACTGTTAGTATTGCTTTTTAAAGCACAAAAACTTTGGTAGAATGTCAAATATTTTTCCAGTGTTTAATAAAATAGTAAAGAAACATATTCTAAAAAAACTCAGTCAGAGACTCTGACCTGGGCTCAGGAGAGTTAGAATACTTAATATCTGTTTTGTCTCTAAATTATTGTGACCTCTGGATCCCTTTGTCCTTCAGTTTTTCTCACCTATTAAAAAAATTGCAATAGAAATCTCTTATTTTCAGGTAATGGGAGGTAACAAGTCAGATTCTTCATCTCATAGCTACTCCCTAAGGATCACTGGGGGGCTTGGAAAAAAATCTATTGGCTCAGCTAGTGAGTGATCACTTACTTCACCACTGTTCTGAGGGTAGACTTCCAGCTCAGGATCATGCAAGGGCATTGTAAAGTCTTATTTTTCTTAATGCTGCTTTCCCCACCAGGCTACCAGAATGTCTTAAATGTCTACCACAAGAATCATTCCTTTGGGTTAAGAGGTTATCTCCAGGGAGACATGTTTAAAATGAGCTCCTTGTGTAGATAACACATGAGCACTGTTCAGCACATCTGCACAAACTGGATTATTAGAATAGAGGTTGCCTTTTGTAGAAAACTTGAGCTAAAGGAGTGGAATATGTCATTTTCTGTTCCTTCCTTGGGGCTATTCACCCTTGAAGCAGTTACAGAGTACTTCAATAACCAAAAGCTCTGCTAGGCTGTAGGAAGAATTAACAAAGAAAAAAGTAACCGTCTCTCTCTCGAGGAACTTTAGGTATGATGGGGATAACGAGTACATAAAAATTAACGGGGCCAGGCACCATGGCTCGTGCCTGTAATCCCAGCACTTTGAGAGGCTGAGGAAGGTCACTTGAGCCAAGTTGTCATCCTGGCCAACACAGGGAGATCCATTCTTTATAAAAAATACAAAAATTAGACGAGTGTGGTGACGTGCTTGTAGTCCCAGCTACTTGGGAGGCTGAGGCTGGAGGATAGCTTGAGCCTATGAGGTGGAGTTTGCAGTGAGCTGAGATCATGCCACTGCACTCCAGCCTGGACAGCAGAGCCAGACCCTGTCTCAAAGAAAAAAAGTTATCTGGTTTACAAAGACAAAATGAAATAACCAGATGAGATTATAAGGACAGGAGCAACGCATGTAGACCTGGAATAGTGAGAACAGCATTTTGAAGGAGATGGCATTTTCCTTGAGCTTGACTCAGACTTTGGGGAGCAACAAGAATTTTAATAGACAGGTGGGATGAAAGGAATAAGTGTGGGAAAGGAGAGAGCTTCCTAACCTGACAGAACAGCAAAAGCAAAAGCAGAGTGAATTTTGCTGAAAATTAGAATTTGGTAAATATTTGGAGAGTGAGGTGTTCCCTGTGAATTTTTTTTTCATTATTGAGGTGAGATTGACATACAATAAATGGCACATATTTAGTGCATGCAATTTAATTAGTGATATGTATGCATTTGCAAAGTCTTCACCGTAGAACATTCCATTAGTTCCAAAAGTTTCCTTGTGCCCCTTAGTAATTCCTTCCTCTAACCCCTTTAGGCAACCACTGATCTGCTTTCTGCCACTATGGATTAATTTGCATTTTATAAAGTTTTCTGTAAGTAGAATGATACAGTATATTCTTTTTCATGGTTATGATTTCTTTAACTTAGCGTAATTATTTTCTGATTCATTTATGTCATCCATATCAGTAGTTCATTCTTTTGTATTGCTGAATACTATTCCATTGTCTGGATATACCACAATTTATCTATCCATTCACCTATTAGTGGGAATTCAAGTTGTTTCCAGCTTATGGCCATTATAATTAAAGCTATATGAACATCCACGCACAAATCTTTAAATGGATGTATGTGGTTTTACCGTTTCACATTCCCATTAGCAGTAATGTTGAGTGTTTTTTCATATACCTGCTGGTCATTTGTATGTCTTCTTTGGAGATTTCTATACAAGTTCCATTTTTAAATTGGATTATTATTGTTGTTGGGTTTTTTTTTTCTATTGAGTTGTAGGCATTCCTTATATAGCCTGGATATTAACTCCTTATCCACAGGTTGCCTTTTCACTTTGCTGATTATTTCCTTTGCTATACAGAAGCTGTTTAGTATGATGCACTCCTACTTGTTTATTTTTGTTTTTGTTGCCTGTGCTTTCAATGTCATGGTCATGAAACCATTGTCAAGACCAATAACATAAAACTTTTCCCTTAGTCTTCTTCTAAGTTTTATGATCTCTTGTTTTACATTTGTCTTTAATGCAGTCTGAGGTTGATTTTTGTGTATGGCATTAGATAAGAGTACGATTTCATTCCTTTGCATATGGCTATTCCATTTTCCCAACTCCATTTGTTGAAGACACTATTCTTTCCTCACTATGTGTTATTAGCACCCTTGTCAAAGATCACATGGCCATATATATGTGGATTTATTTTTGTCTTTTGCTCATTTTTAAATTGGATTTTTTAAAAATTGAGTTTTGTGAGTTATTTGGATACAAATCTTTTGTTGGCGATGAGATTTACAGTGTTTCGTCCAGGCTGTGGTTTGTCTTTTTGAGGTTCATGCATTTTTAATTTTGATAAATTATAGTTTATTAATGTTCTTTTCTATGGATAATAATAACTGTATATATTTTGTATCTAAGAAATCTTTGCCTAACCCAAAGTCACAAAGATTTTCATTATTTTAAAGAAAGTTTATGGATTTTGATTTTATACTTAGGTCCATAATTCATTTTGTGTTTATTTTTGTCTATGGTATGAGATTTGAATTAAAATTTATTTCTTTTAATGTTCTATTTGTTGAAAATGCTGCCATTTGTTGATAGACTATCTTGTCTTCGCTGAATTGCCTTTGCATATTTCTCAAAAATCAGATGTCCACATATGGGTAGAAGTAATCATGGTTTTTTGTTCTGTTTCATTGGTCTATTTAAGTATCTTTAGTAAATAAAGACAGCTTTGTTTTTATGTCTTGAAATCAGAGTTATTTCGTCAACTTTGTTCTTCCTTTTCAATTTATTTTAGCTACTCTAGGCACTTTGCATTTTCAGAATCAGTTCGTCAGTTTCTACAGAAAAGTCTGCTGAATTTTCACTGGGATTGAGTTGAATCTATAGATTAATTTGAGGGGAGCTGACATCCTGACAATATTGGTCTCTAATCACAAAAAAATTTATATATTATTATGTAATTGGGTTTTCTTTAAGTTCCCTTAGCAATATTTTCTTTTTTTCATTGTACAGATCTTGCACAAATTTATCCCTAAGTATTTCATAGGTTTTGATCGTAGCATAAATTGTATTTTTTTTTTTTTTTGAGACAGAGTCTTGCTCTGCTGCCAGGCTGGAGTGCAGTGGCACAATCTCGGCTCACTGCAACCTCTGCCTCGTGGGTTCAAGCAATTCTTCCACCTCAGCCTCCCGAGTAGCTGGGACCACAGGCGTGTGCTACCACGCCCGGCTAATTTTTTTGTATTTTTTAGGAGAGACGGGGTTTCACCATGTTGGCCAGAAAGGTCTCGATCTCTTGACCTCATCATCTGCCCGCCTCGGCCTCCCAAAGTGCTGGGATTACAGGTGTGAGCCACCGCGCCCAGCCTAAATTGTATTTTTTAAGTTTCAAAATCGTATTTTTGTATTTAAAAAATAAATCTTAAATGGTATTTTTTGATTGTTCTTTGGCAGTACATGTACACTCAATTGAATTCTCATTTCCTATTTAAATATCTTCTATTTATTTTTTCTCACCTTACTGAAATGACTAGAACCTCTAGTACAATGCTGAATAAAGTAGTGAGAGCAAACATTCTTGCCTTGTCCTGACCTTAAGAAAAAGCATTGTCTTTTACCTTTGCTATGGGATTAGTTTTGTTCCCCTTCACCAAATTCACATATTTAAGTCCTAATCCCCAGTACCTCAAGATGTGACTATTTGCAGAGAAAGCTCTTAAGGATGCAAATAAGGTAGTATTAGGACATGGGTGACCCCTAATTCAATATAACTGGGGTCTTTATAAGAAGACATGAGGATCTAGGTATGTGTAAATGCAGAGGAAAGACAATGTGAAGACAGGGAAGAGGGCCATCTGCAAGTGGAGGGAAGCCTCAGAATGAAACCAGCCCTGATCTTGGACCTTGATCTTGGACTTCTAGCCTTCAGAACTGTGAGAAAATTAATTTTCATTGTTTAAGCCACCCAGTCTATAGTATTGTAATATGGCAGCCTTAAAAAATGAATATAACCATTAAGTATGATGTTAGCTGTTGTAGGGTTTTTTTGTAGATGCCTGTTATCGGGTTTAGAAAGTTCTATTTTATTCCTAGTTTGCTGAAATTTTTTTAAAATATATATATCAGGAATGTACGTAGGATTTGTCAATGCTTTTCTGAATATATTGAGAAGACCATATGGTTTTTATTTTTTAGTTTGTTAATATGGTGAATCAAATGGATTGCAACAGTGATTTAATATGCCATAAAAATTCTTATGTTCAGGAATTAATGATATTTTCAGCTCTTCCTATGGCATAAATGAAGGAAAAAATGTAATTAACCACAACTCAGCCTATGTAGGTTGGTAAAACTCTCAGTAGGGTTTTATAAACTAAAAAGGAAGCAGCAAGATTGGATGATGAATACTTATGCCCAAAATTGATTGTAATCTGAACCCTCGATTTATTTAAAACTTTCTGAACTTAGCTTTAGGATACAAAGAGAATAATAGGAAATTGAGAAATGTAGCAAAAACAAATAAAACCCACATATTTAAAATATGGTATAGAGCTTAGTTTGCTTTTTGTTAAATTTCTTATATATCCCTGTATTCTTAGTAGGCATGTGCGAAGAATGGCAAAGGAGATAGTTAAGGAGCCTCAGGAAAATGTCTTCCTCCTCTACCAAAATATCTACAATGCTTTATTAGCAGTTTATTTCTTTGGCTTTGTCTATTTTAAAATTAGATTTCATTTGGAGAGCCAACACTTTGGGCTGTCGTGTGATCACTAATAGTTTTAGCTGATTTACTTTTTCTCAGGGCCATTTGGCTGAGGTCAGAGCACTAAGGATCTAAGCATTTTATTAAATGAGGGAAGGATAATTTTGAAGCATAGAATAATCTGATCATAGGACACATCTGGCTAAGGGATGGGGCTGGGAGCTGGTAGGAAGAAGAAAATCACTCATTCTAGGAGATAGGCTGATGTGTAGAATGGGAAATGGGAAATTATTTAAGGTGTTATTTAATTAAATACATATGTGTGATGACCCCTTTGCCAGAGTTGTGTCTGGATATTGGTATGAATAAGACAGTACCTTTAAGCGAAAGCGAGGATGGAAGTGGAGGTGAGAAAGGGTGTGAGGGAGAAGCAGGGAGATTGAATGAAAACAAGAGAGTAATGTTAAGTGTCAAGACCAGTTACACAGATATATTCAAATTTAGGCTTGAGCATAGTGGAGGCAGTTGCTGAGAGGTGGCAGAAAGAGGGAATTGGTTGAGAAAGCCCTGGAGAGGAGGAAACAGATGAACAGTTGTTGTACAGCTTTAAGGATGACCTGAGATTGCCATAGGGCATTTATTTATTTATTTTCAATTTACTTTTAATTTTAAAAAAATTTTTGTGGGTACATAGTTGGTGTATATATTTATAGGGTAACCGAGATGTTTTGATGCAGGCATGTAGTGTGAAAGAAGCACATCTTCATAGGATATTTAAACATAAAGGAAGATCAAATTATTTTCTGTATTCTGTGTTTACTAGGTCAAGATGCTAAAAATAAGAGTTTGTAGGAAGAGTGGAATATCCGTGTAACACTTGGGGGATCAGTCTCTTGACCCCAGTCCCTGAACCTTTTGGTTAATTGAAAATTCATTGATATTGGATTAACTTTAACTCATTAATGATGTTTATTGCTAACCATGTGCACAATGACATACTATGGTAAAGCACCGTAAGGGCAAGGGCACTGAGGTGTGTCATCTGGGTTCACATTCTGCTCTACCTATTATTACTTCTGTGACTTTGGAAAAATTACCCTTTCTTTGCTCACCCATCTGGGAAATGAGGTTAATAGAAATTTTCTTTTTTTATAAATGAGGATTATGCCAGGTGTAGTGACTCATGCCTGTAATCCGAGCACTTTGGGAGGCTGAGGCAGGAGGATCACTTGAGTCCAGGAGTTCTAGATCAGCTTTGGCAACATAATGAGACCTTGTCTCTACAAAAAATAAAAACAAAATCAACTGGGTATGGTGGCACACAGCTATAGTCCTAGCTCCTTAGGAGGCTGAGGTGGGAGGATGGCATGAGCCCAGAAGGTCAAGGCTGCAGTGAGCCAAGATAGCATCACTGTGCTCCAGGCTGGGTGACAGAGTAACACACTGTCTCAAAAAAAAAAAAACAGGGTCAAGACAGGTGGATCACCTGAGGTCAGGAGTTCCAGACCAGCCTGACCAACATGATGAACTCCCATCTCTACTAAATACAAAAAATCAGCCGACCATGGTGGCGTATGCCTGTAATCCCAGCTATTTGGGTGACTGAGGCAGGAGAATATTTGAACCCAGCAGGCAGAGGTTGCAGTGAGCTGAGATTGGGCCATTGCACTCCAGCCTGGGCAACAAGAGCAAAACACCATCTCAAAAAAAAAAAAAAAAAAAAAAAGTGGATCAATTGAGTTAAATATGCAAAGCACTTTACATAATGCCTAACACACGCAGACACTCAATAAGTATTATTTATTTTTATTATAGTTTGCCTACAGAATATATACATATGACCATATATAAAATAAATATATGTATTTATATATATATATGTGTGTCTATATACATATATGTGTGTCTATATAGACACAGAGAGAGAGAGAGAGGCAGGAAGAGAGAGAAAGAGACAGAGAGAGACAATGAGTATTAGTAGAGAATATGGGTTTGGAAGAAAGGCAGACCTAAGTTAAAATCTTGATTCTGTTAGGTACTTACTGAGCCTCAGTTGTTTTTTGATTACACAATGGATATGATAAACTTTGTGGGGTTATTGTGAGAATTAAGTGACAAAATATACAAGATTGCCTAATCAATTATCTGGGTATTAGTGGGCATTCAGTGGCTGTCTATTGTTCTTACCTATTTTAAAATAGTCATCTCTAATCATATTTTTGTTAGAATGAGCCTCATAAAACAATTGCCAGGAAATATTAAAGAAGTATTCTGGCTGGACCCTGTGGCTCACAACTGTAATCTCAGTGTTTTGGGAGGCTGAGGTGGAAGGATTAGTTGAAACCAGGAGTTAGAGACCAGCTTGGGTAACATAGTGAGACCCCATCTCCACAAAACATAAAACATTTTCTGTGCTTGGTGGCTCATGCCTGTAGTCCCAGCTACTCAGAAGGCTGAGGTGGGAGGATTGCTTGAGTTCAGGAATTTGAGGCTGCAGTGAGCTATGACTGTGCCACTGCAATCTAGACTGGGTGACAGAGCAAGACCCTGTCTCTAAAACTAAATAAATAAAATATTTCTATGTATTTGGTAATTTCCTTTATATACTATAGATTGGGCCAAAATTAACTTTTAAAAAATGTTCATTTTTATCTATGTTTCAAGGAAAAGAGAATTGAAAGTATGATGTATGGTAATATGATTGAAGCACTTAGCTACAAACTAGTCTTTTATTGACTGAATCTTGCAAATATATTTATTTGTTTTTTTAAAACATACATGTGGATCTCTAATCAATGGAGAGAAGACAGAATAAGTTTCATTAAACAATATAGATATTGGGATAATAAAAGAGTTTATTGGGAAAAAATAAAGTTTAATCCATAGCTCACATAGTATATTGTGAAAAACTCCAAATATATTAAAGGTATAAAAGTAATATATGAACCATAAAAGTAATACAGTAGAAGAAAAAAATGGGTGAATTACTTTTTAGCTTTGGAGTAGGGTCGTAGGGACACATTTCTAATATGATTAAGAATTCAGGAATCATAAAAGAAGAAATTGATAAATTTGACCACATTAGAACTGTGTGTGTGTGTGTGTGTGTGTGTGTGTGTGTGTAGTTTTTATATATATATGGTTTATATATAGTTTTACATATATGGAAATAAAAACTATCAAAAGCAAATTAAAAGATGAATAACATGTTGGGAAAAATTCAACTTAGAATTTATAATAAGATTTGCAACTTATAATTTTTATTATGAATTAAAAAATTAATCTCCCTATTATTTACAGAGGTCCTAGAAGTTGATAAGAAAAAGACTGATGTGTTTACTTAAAGTGGATAAATAATGTAAACAGACTCTTCACAGGAAAGGAAATACAACTTGGCCTTTAAGCCGTAAAAAATGTTCAGAGACACTCATAATAAGATAAATGCAAATTTAACTGAAAAGCATTTTTTTAACTATCGGTTCAAAATGGCACAATAACTATAAAATACAATTTGGTATTACCTATCAAAATACAATTTGGTATTACCTATCAAATATAAAATACAATGTGGTGTTTTGTATTATTATTATATTATATATATATTGTAAAATACAATTTGGTATTACCTATCAAAATTATAATGCATTTTCCCTTGGAGCCAGAAATATTGCTTATGAAATTTATCCTATAGATAAAACTGCACACACAGAGAATGAGTTATATGAAAGTTATATGTAACCTTGTTTGTAATACAAAAGGTTGAAAATAACCTAAATGTCCGTCAATAGAAGACTGATTAAATAAATGGTGGTCCCTTCCCTACAATGTAATACGAGGTAGCTCTGAAAAAGAAAAAGAAGTTTCCTATATTGAAATGGAAAGTTTTTCCCTTCTATTGGATAGTAAAAACAAAAAAGATCTGAAAGAGCATATATCATATTCTATATTTTGTATAAGACAGTGGGAAGAATATGAATATAAATGGGAAGAATATGAATATATATTTACATTTGATTATAATTGCATAAAGAAACTCTGTACAGTTACACAAGAAACTAATAAAATTTGTTACCTTTGGAGGTAGCAGGTGGTGAACAGGGCAGATAAAAGCAGGAGTGGGAGTGAGGCCTTTTATTGCATTGTTTTTAATGTTTTAATTTATAGCCAGTTACATTCATTACCTACTCAAAAGTAAAATAAACTTATTTTGTCTTTTGTATCAATAGTTGTCATCTTTCCACAGTCACGGAAAGCTACAGATAATCAGTTATTGTTCTTGGATTCATTTAGTTATGCTACTTCCCATTTCATCTTATTATTAATTTTCCATAGTCTCAGAAGACATAATGAATTCAGAGCCTATCAGGAGATGACCAAGTGGTCCAGTCGGCCACAGGCTGACTTGAATCAATTAAAAATTTTTCCTTCATATTCCTTAATTATTTTAATGTTCTTTGTTAATCTTATTTCCCTAAAAAAGCAAATCACTCAGATGGTGCTAATTTATCATCAGTTGTAGATAGGCACACTGGACGGACAACTATGTTAAGAGTAAGTTCTAGTGTAAGCCGTCTTATGACAGACTAGATCATTTCTTACATGATTATTCATTTACGATTGGAAATAGTGCTCCATGTCATGTATGGAGTTCAAGAATTGGCAAAGGGAAAAGAGATTTTACTATGAGATATTTTACTGGAAAAGGCCAAGTGTTTGATATTTTTGGCCTACAAAGCTGATTAGCTCAGTAGAGTCAAACAACAGATTTAATTTTATCAAATTAATCTATGTTAAATGTACAGAATTAAAAATGATTTTTTTTCTATTTATTAATGTCTTAAATGTTATCCCTTGTACTTTAAAATAAAATGCAAGGCTCAACCTTATGATTGAAAGATTAGATGAGGCTTGAACCAGTAAAAATAGATTTTTTTAAGGAAAAGTTATTTTGAGTGGAGTGCTAGCTGTACTAGACAAATTCAGTCGGGCCTCCTCTTCAGTCTTGTCAAAGCTTAGCACAGTCCAGAAGGCACTAGCGTGTATGCCAAAAAATCAGAGCAGCAGCAGTTAAAAAAAATAAGTGCACTAAGAAATATTAAATGGAAAGCCAATGCCTATAAATAAAGAGGCAAGTGAGCACTAATCAATCATAAGTAACTGAACAGAAAATAGGAGTTGGAAGGGTGAGAGAGATTTCACATACAACATATGAGACTAGATACAAATGATTTAATTAAACTGTGTTCCTTCTACACAAGACTCAAAATCTCTAAATGTTAAGAAAAACTGGAGTATAGAAATGCAACGTCTTGCTTTGCAATCTATATCGGATGAGTAGCAAGGCATATGCCAACAGCAGAAATAGAAGCAGTTGATGAATCCCGGGTGAGTGGAGTGTTTCATTATCTGTATCTGTTTCTTGCTATTCGTCTCAGATTTATTGCTTTCACTAAAGGACCAAACCCTGTCCACTCTGAACAGTAGCACCCTCCACACACTTGGAGGTTGGGGTAAAAATCATTAAACAGAATACAAAACTAACTCAAATGAATATTGAATAAGTGCAACACAAAGTTAAAATAATTTAACTAATAAATACAATAAGGGTTACAGCAACCAGAGGGAAGGTAGGAGGAAGGAGAGAGGAAGAAGGTTGGTCAGCACAAGTGTGAGGAGAGAAAAAAAAGGCGTGCATGGCTGTCTACCCACCAGCCTCAAAAAAAAAGGAAGTTAACGCTAGACATTGTCTAGTTGACCTTAAAGGCAAGTCTTGTCTTAAGCAATTACTTATGCTGCTCAGCAGAATTGGACCATATGGCCTTCTCTCTAGAAGGGAACATGAATCTTTTCAAGTAAGAGGCCCACTCAGCCCTACGACATTTAGATTCCAAGAAATAGATAAGGTTTATAAAAATAAGCTCTACTGGCTTCTTGGATATCCATGATTTTATGTCTTGAATTAAGTCAGAAAAAAATGGAATTATTCTCTCTCATATACACTTAGGTTTTAAAATAAAGGGGATTTGAAATTCTGGAGTTAAAATCTGAGAGATTTTCTAAGATCTATATCTATATTTATGTCCATGTCTATGTCTGTGTCTGTGTCTGTGTCTAATGTCTATGTCTCTCTATGTCACTGCTATTGTTCATTCTCAATTCTATGAAACGGGAGAATGTGATGACATACCAGAGACCGGAATGGGTTTTATTCTTATCACAAACACAGGAAAGCATAAAGCAAAATCCATATATCGAAAGCAAAAATCAGTTTTCCAACCTAATAAATGACAGCCAACACGCTGAAGGAAAGAGGGTTATTTTTAAAAGCAAAGATGATTTTGATGGTTAGTAGCTCAGATAATGGTTAGCAAAAATGGCTCATGGGAAAGGCGCACATACTGCTAATAGATTGACTGAAAAGAAAAACGTTATTATTGGTGTTTTTCCCCCCTACCAGATCCAGTGATATCACTACTGCAATCTGTTATTTATGTAGAAAGGCAGTAAACAGTGGAAAGGAGAGTATCTGTACGGGAACATCTTCTCTGAGAAGTTGCTTGAAAAATAAGCATGTGATGAACATGTGAAAAGCATTTATGCAGTTGGCAGCATATAAATTCTCAGAACAGTAGGGGATAAAAATGGGGCAGATAAAGAAAACTAAGGATTAGATCCAGATAAACAATGGGATGTTTGTAACATATTTGTTTAACAAAAGACTGAGGATAGAAGCATACACCTTAAATGAAACCTAGCCCGAAATGAAAATTTAAAAATTAGATTTAGACTAAAAATTTTAAGACTAAAATTTTACTTTAGCTTATATTGTAATTTACAACTAACAGGAGGGTATGGCTGTATCTTGTTTCTGTCTCAAAACAACTAAACAAACCCTCCCTGGAAGATCAGTTTATATTTAGGCTTTACGACTTTGGCTCTATTAACATCGTGTGCCAGATACTGCTTAGTCGAGGAGGGCTGAGCTGTCCGTTTTAGGATGGTTAGCAGCATCCCTGGCCTCTCCCCACTATGTGCCAATAGTATCACTACAGTTATGACAACTAACAATATCTCCCGATATTGCCAAGTGTCCGCTGTGTGGCAAAATCTCCCTTAGTTGAGAATGGTTGCTCTATATCTATCACTTATTAGAAAATAAAGCAAATCTAAAAGTTATAAAAATGGCCTTTCAGATGAATATGTACTTGAAACATCATGAATTTAGGCTTAAAATAAATTTGTAGAAACAGTGTGAGTGATAATACAAATAATTACGGTTGAGAACATTTATTTAGTGAAGAAAAATACTCAGATGAAATCTTCAACACAAATGCATCACAATAAACATACTTTCTTTTCCAATTGTTCCCTTTCCCTATTGGTTCATTATATAGGCGAAATTCTCCCTTCGTGATCCACAGGTGTAGCAAAGTGCTTTCTAAATGAGAAAGTCTTGAGTATTTGTTATTTTTTCCCAAGGGAAAGGTAGATTTTCACCTTCTCCTCACTTCCCTCTTGGGCTTATTCCTACATATCCGAAGTGCTGGGGCAGGTGGATGTCATCAGAAAATGGCTCAATTCAGTTTGCCTCATTGCCTGACAAACCTGCTCTCTAGGAAAAGTGACATTCTTTCTTGTCACTGTTGGTAATAAAACTAGTTCTGATCACTGTATTCTCAGTTTAGTAAATGATAGCATCAGTTCAGTGTCATAATCAACATGTGTAATTTTACTGAAATTTCCCTCTATCACAGTTTGCGTCTGAGAGTTGGCTTCCTATAGGTAGAAGAGCATGGTCAATTTCTTTTCTGTTTCTGTCTAAAGCTTCTCTTCTACTTACTAGGCTGATGTCTGGACTCTCTTAGAATTGCAGCATGAAAATGAGCAGCCAAAGGCAGCAGAAAGGTTTGACTTGATGTACTATTGTTGGTACTGTCAACACTCTCTGAGCTTCTTTCTCTCAGGATGCTTTTTGTGAGTTCTTTGGAAATCACCCTCTCCCGTCCTAAACCCTTGACTCTAGCTGGTTGCTTGGTAACTCCTTTCTTAGCCCTTACGTATATGGTGGTGCCCTGTGCCTCCAGACAGCTTGCTTCAGCAGACTCTGAGACAACTCCACGATAGTTCGCCTTGCATAGCCCACGTATGGAAAGCAGGAAATATTCAAGCATTTATTGCCTGCAAACCTTGAATGTGTAGGGCACCCCCAGTGCTGCTCACTCTCTTTATTCCAATAGCGGAGCCGCCAGCAAGCCATAGTCACTCAGCCTTTAGAGTTTACATCCCACAGTATTCCCCATACTGTCAGAGACACCCATCAAAACTCTAAGGGATCCTATGAAGCCTATTCCTTAGGCTCCAGGGGAGGAGCAAACTTAGGCACCTTTCCCAAGGAGGTGCGTGGTATGACTCACAAGCTAGCTTTCTTCAAAGAAATCCTTCTCCAGGTTCCTACTTTACCCTTTTATACCTGTCAAAATACACTTTTCAAAAATGTTAAAAGCCTAATTCTCATACAAATATGCAGTGAGCACATGCCAAAGATTTATGTTACTCATAACTGAGTGATGAAAATGAGGGATGGTTCAATTGAGGATAAGAGACACCGAAGTATGTAAGTATAATAAGGTTGGTGAAAGAAAGAATGCTGAAACAAGATACAAAAGTTAGATACAAAACTGGCTAATGTCCTAGGAAGCAATAAAATGGTATCTTTTGGCATTACTTTTTCTATCAGGCAGAAGTCATTTGCATCTCTACTGAATAAAAATAATTTGTAATTTATCAGTCTTCTGCAACTGGGTATCTAATGTCACAGATTCTGGGCCCCAAGCTACAGTAAAGAGGAAAGTTATCTTTCTCTAGAGCAGGGGTAGGCCAACTACAGCCTGCAGGCTGAATGAAACCAGGCCTATTTTTGCAAATAAAGTTTTATTGGAACACAGCCACTCCCATTCTTTTATGTATTGCCTATAGCTGTTTCACACCGCAAGGACAGAGTAGTTGAGATAGGGACCATATCTTACAAAGTCTCAAGTATTTACTATAAGACCCTCTGCAAAAAAAAAAAAAAAAAAGCTTGCTGACTTCTAGTTTGGATCATCAGGTAACCCATAGGTGGTATTGATAGGCCATGGTTCTGCATGACTTTGAAAGAGCACACAGTTCTCTTTTTGCTGCATTTCCAAATTTCGAATAGTTTTTCTTAACATATCCATGTTATAGGTGAAACGTTATAGCTTCAAACAGGTTTTTGGCCACCTTTTTTGTATGCTGTTTTGTCCCTAACTTTGGAATTTGAAAATAGTTGGAATTCTCAGCTGAAACTGATATTGAAGTAGTTCCATATAGATATCATATTAAAATATTATCCTGAATAACTTATAACTTGGTTTTGGAGATCATGATTTTGTGTTTTATTAAATTAAAAATTCTCACAACTTAATACCATTTTTCTTGCAATTGGCAATCAGTGAAAATTGGAGGTGGCAGTAATAGCGTCTGATTCAAGATAATTGTTGAAAATAAATTAGCTTCAAATTTTTTGTCATTCTGCTTTTAGCTTTCATTGGGAAAGCGGTTACAATTTGGTATTAATTAATTTGGCATTAATTTGGCATTAATTAAATTGATTTAATTTATTAATCATATATATGATTATAAATATAATTAAATTATATTTATATATATTATATATTAAATATAATTATATTTATATATATTATAATATATATATAAATATAATTAAATTATATTTAAATTAATTAAATTGATTTAATTAATTTAAATTAATATAATTAATTTGGCATTAATTAAATTTAATATTACTGAATCTAGTTTTCTTACTGCTCATTTTTAGATAGTTTTATCAGATGGCTATGATATTTATTGGCAAGTAATTGAATATCTTTTCTTTGGTGATTGTTTTTCTAGAGATATGTATTAGTTCTTAAGTCATAATTTAGTTTCTAATGATGCATTTAAGCTGTGTCTCTTTCCTTAGGAAGTAGCTTCACAATGGGGGAATTTGGTGGTGGAATATCTTTACTTAGCTACACCTGTATTTTCTTGGGCGGCTCATTTAACTTATCTGCTCTTTTTCATAAGTGTTCGATAGGGAACACAAGAAGAGATTTGGTCTCAACCTTCTCTGCATTTGAGAGAATGCTTCATCAACTGTGAGCTTCTGAGCTAATGTTAGTTGTATTATTGTTGGTGATGGCAGAAATATGAGAATTGTTCCAACTATATTTTAGGCCATTAGATCAATCGTTGCTTCTCAGGCTCTGTTGCTTGTAGAGCTTGGTTATCACTTTCTCCAGTGACCCTTCTCAGATCTCCTAGGATTGTGGTTAGGAATTAGCCTGTTTGCTTATCTCTACCTTACGTCAAAGCACCATGCTTCTTTTTTTTGAGTTTTCCAGTAGATGGTCAACTCCTTAAAGACACAATTCGACCTCTTATAAATACCTGGAATTTGTGTTAGTATTGGTTTATGGGTTAATAGTTTGTATTAGATAGAAATACAAAAAGGTAGGCAACATGAATTAGGCAAAGATATCTAATTGTAAAGCAAAAGATAACTGGACTTATAAGAAGTCCTTTCCCTATCAAAACAAAACAGAAAACCTGACAGTTACGATGGTAGAAAAATGCTATTAAAGTGCTTATCAGAACTCAATGAAACTGGGAGGGGGCTGAATGTGTGGGGTGTGGGCAGAGAGCAAATAGGCATACCATGAAATAGCGTACAAGGTGTTTGGTGATTGCCTTAATGTTCATTCCAAGACTTCTGTTTCTCTTGGTACTCTTTCATTGAATACAATGCTATTATGAAAGAGTTAAGTATGCCACAAGGGACATGTGCTGTGGAGGCTTCTGACTTCAGACCTAGTTCATACCATAGTTCCGGTGGTGGGTTTAGAGATGTGGGGAGTTTTAAAGGCTTTCTGATTAGCTTGTTGGGAAGTACTCTAAACCCTACCCTGGTCATAACAAGACAAATGGCAAACAAAATCACTTGGAATATACATTTAAAAATTACTGATGCTTTGTTAAAACATACAAAGTTCATGTGGAATGCTGTAATGGTTCCTACTGCTGCTGTAACAATTACCACACACGTAGTAGCTTAAAACAATGCTAGTATATTCTCTTACAGTTTTGGATATCAGAAGCCCAAAATAAGTCTTATGAAACTGAAGTCAAGGCAGTGTTCCATCTAGAGGCTCTAGGGAGAGATTTTGTTCTTTGTCTTTTTCAGTCTCTAGAGGCTGCCCACATTCCTTGGCTCATGGCCTTTTCACTCTGATGTCTGCTTCTTTCCTCACGTCTCCTTTTCTGACTTTGACCCTGTGCCTTCCTCTTACAAAGATCCTGATGATGTCATTGGGCCCACCCAGGCAGTCCGAGATAAACTGCCCATCTCAAGATACTTAGTAAGTATCCATGTCCATGCCCTAATCCCCAAATTTTGTAATATGTTACTTTACATGGCAAAAGGGACTTTGCAGACGGTCCAAGATAAACTGCCCAAGATAAACCGCCCATCTCATGATACTTAATAAATATCTTAATAAGTATCTTAGTAAGTATCTTGAGATGGGCAGTTTATCTTGGACCATTTGCAAAATCCCTTTTTCCATGTAAAATAATATATTTACAAAATTTGGGGATTAGGTCATGGACATCTTTGTGATTGAGAGGACTTATTCTGCCTATTACAAATGTTTAGAATGCAAAACTTTTCTGTAATTCTACCACCCCAAGGGTAAACATTGTTGGAATTTTAGGTATGTCTTTTTCAGTATTTAAAAACCTATGTATTTATATATTATATATTATTTTTTAAAGTATGATTATATTTTACTGTTTGATAATTTTTATAAATTATTATAAAATTATAAAAATTTGTAATGTCATAAATTTTTCCCTATGAGATACCTTTTGTTGCATCCTTTAAAAGTGAGACAGAGTGTTCCCTTGACCTTGACCCCTTTGTGGGCAGGAACTGGAGTGGCTCATTTCACTCAATCTGCTGCTGGCCACTCAAGAGGGAGCGTGTGAGCAAGCGAGTGCAGGAACTGGAGCAAATGAATGTCGCTCCTCTTTGGTGGGAGCAGGCTCTGTGTGGGCCCTGCAGCAGTGTCCAAATGTGTTACAACCAATGCTTTTTCAGCTCTGCTGTCCAGGGATGGCCAAGTGCCAACTGGCTCAGCTGAGGGTCAGGGTAGCAGTCCCTGCCATCTTAGCACCTGGGTTCTTGTCCAGCATCCATGAAGAATCAGGCCACACAAACGGATTGAAGGGTAGTGTATGTGGAGGGTTGAATTGGGTGATGGAAGTGGCTCTCAGCAGGATGGGGAGTTGGAAAGGGGATGGTGTAGGAAGAAGGTGATCTTTCCCCGAAGCTGCATTATCTGAAGTTAGCTGTGTCTTTTCATAGTCTCTGAATCCCTGCCACTGAGCAGCTTGTATCCCTGATGTCCAGCTGCTTTTACCCGTGATGCTCAGTTGCTTGTGTTGGTCTGCCAGCTGAAGTCTTTTTATGGGCACAGGATAGGGGCATGGCAGGCCAAAAAGGCAACATTTGGGCAGAAAAATGGGATCAGTGGTTTTCACTTAGGGCTGCAGCTCCAGGCTTAAGGGTGGGGTTTACCAGGAGCCCAGCCCTTCTGAATCAAAAGGCTTTATAGTATTCCATTGTATAGATTGAAGATAATTGAACTAATCTACCACTGATAAACATACATGATGGTCCTAGTGTTTGTTATTCAACACGCCCTTACTTGTGTTGATTTTACCATGTTTTAGTGACTACAAGAGGCCTCAAGAACTGAAAAAGGCTCCAAATACAAACATAGACTACGGAGGCAATAACTACCTGATGAATGAATTTGTGAATGAGTATATACCAGGTGTTGCTGACAACTCGAGAGGATCAAAGAATTGGTTCTCAGGTGACACAGGCTAGTTCTTGCCACTAGGCTCCATCTCCTCCTTTCCTATTACAGTGTGCTCACACCCACCTTCACCTCTCACCTCTTCCACTGGCCATGAGAACCAAAGACCCCTTAGTCATGCTGGAGGGCGACACAGCTTCACAACTCCCTGAAGCTTATGTAATTCTCTTCCAATTCCCTCAAAGCTCTACTACAAATATATCAAAATGATTAAAATGAAAATCTGCATAAAATCTTTCTAAATTCTAGCAATCCCTGCTTTAGAAATACAATTGATTGGGTTCATGGTAAATTATAGGAGGCAAAACTCTTAACTATTCTTCCATAGAATAATTTTATCATTTCAGAGTTGTACTTTTGCAGCTAAAACAGGACAAAACATACCCTTTAGATTTTATCACAGACTTTCAAAATTTTGAAACATATGTAATAATGAAGTCCCTCATGTTACTCGTCAATGTGGCTAATAAGAGTAAAAATGAATTGCTCTTCTAATTTTTTTTTTTTTGAGAAAGTGTCTCACTTTGTCACCCAGGGTGAAGTGCAGTGGCATAGTCATGGCTCACTGCAACCTCTGCCTCTCAGGCTCAAGGGATCCTCTCACCTCAGCCTCCTGAGTAGCTGGGACTACAGCCACTATGCCTGGTTAATTTTTTTTTTTTTTTTATAGAGATGGGGTTTCACCATGTTGCCCAAACCTGGTCTTGAAGTGGGCTTAAATGATCCTCCCACCTCAGCCTCCCAAAGTACTGGGATTACAGGCATGAGCTGCTATGCCCAGCCTGCTCTTCTAATTCTTAATATGGTAGATTATTGAGTATTGAAGGACAGAGAGACCACAGATATAGACCACTTGGAAATTGAAAAAAAAAAATCTTTTAATCAATGGTTTATTTTGTGGCAGTAGTGTTTTTTTTTCTCTCTACCAAACTTTTCATATGAACTACTAATAAGTATCTACATTGTTTGGCTTAAAGTTCATTTATATCCCCATGTCCCTTCTGCCCTTTGATAGGGAATTCATAGTTATAGTTATGATTAATAAGCAGGAGAAGCAAAGGGTCCAGATAAATGGGATAAATTGCTTTTGAATAACCAAGAGTTCATTTAAATCATTATTTTGATGGATGGATGGAGACTAATCTGTTAAATTCAAACAAAGAATCATGGTACTTTTTTTTAATAACCACAAAATCTGCATTGCAATGTATAAATACTGAGTTTCATATGGTCTACCTTTAAATGGTATTCGAAACAGCATGGCCTTGTTACTTAAACTGAATCAACACAGCTGTCTTCTTGTTACTTCCTTCGCATTTTTAGGAAAAGATACTTTTCTGAGTCAGAAGTTTTAGCCCTTGTAGGTTGTCTGACCAGACTGTAGGTATTTACTGTGAAAATTTCATCATTCTATCTAATTGAACTTCCCAGACATTTGCAGGAGTTGATAACTAGTTTCTTAGTGCTATATAATATAATGAATTGGATTCAGCCTAGTTCTTCAGCCCAGGTTTGTCACAGGATGTTTCACTTTCCACTCAACAAGTTGTTGCCCATTTATACAAAGCATAGGAAGTATCTAGCACTGTGCTACATGTTGCAAAGATACAAAGAAGGAAAATGGGTCCTCTTAACTGGAGGGGGTTTCCATGTTCAAAATGTACTCTTTAACCCCATAGGAAGGATTAAGATGAAGTGGAACAGCATGAATTTAGTTGTTAGAAAGACCTACGTTCATATCCAGATTTTGTCATTTATAAAACATAGATAATACCTCCATTATAGTGTGGCTGTGAGAGTGATATACAATATTATAAACCCTTCTGGTTTAGAACCTGGCAAGTAATAGATTCTTAAATATGCAAGTTAAATTACAAGATTATAGGACACCTCGGGCTATTTCCAAAATGCTCTTGGGGTAGCATGTAGCAAACTTAGAAGTCTAGGCAGTTTTTTTTTTTTTCCTGAATTATTCTACTAGCCTGGTTCTGACTGTGGGCACCACATTCTTGTCATTATTTTACAACCATCTCTGCTAAGATGGGGAAAGCTGGGTAAATTTGAAGATAATAAAAAATGATTTGTTGAAAATGACTAAAAATAAACTTTATAAGATGTATTAGAAATGGTATTTGGCAAATTGCCTGTGATAGTGAATTTTAAATATCAATCTCTAATTTCTCTATTAAATAAGTGACGAAAACATTTAAGCTAGTATTTCTAAGAGGTGTGTCTCCATTGAAGTCTATGCTAAACTTCTTCTCATTTTGTTTTGTCTAAGTTCCACTGATTTTCTTCTGCATATACCCTATTTTGCTCTATTCTAAGCTAGTCTACTCTGAACTGTCAGTTACTTGTTTTGGGGTACCTAGTGGATTGGTGTTCCCCCACCCATTAAATGGTGTGTCTACCAGAAACGTCACACTGTAACCCTATTTGGAGTAAGGGATTTTGCGAATGTAATTGTTAAGGATCTTTAGAAGAGGTCATCCTGAATTAGGTTGGGCCCTAAATTCAATGATGGGTGTCTTTATCAGAAACAGAAAAGAATTCACAGAAACACAAGGAAGAAGGCCATGTAAAGGCAAAGACAAAGATTAGAGTGATGTATCTATTGGCCAAAGAATGTCAATTGCTATGGTTTGGCTGTGTCCCCACCCAAATCTCATCTCGAATTGTAATCCCCACATGTTTAGATTGGATCATCAGCTACCCCATGCTGTTCTCCTGATAGTGAGTGAGTTCTCATGAGATGTGATGGTTTTATAAGTGTCTGGCATATCACCCCTTTGCATTTCTTCTTTTTCCTGCTGCCATGTGAGGAAGGTCCCTGTGAGATGGGAGAGGACCTAGACCCCTTCATAGGACTTATGACAGAGATGTGGCTTGCTTACTTAGCATATGTGCTCAAACCCCTTGCAGGAGGGGGAGCATGCAGGCAAGTGGGTGCTAAGGCCAGCATGAGCACTTCTGCGGTTTAGCCCCATCGTAGCATCTAGGGGTGTGTTACAATGGATGCTCTTTTTGCAGTTGCTGTCCATGATGGCTAAGTGTTAACCAGCTCAACAGAAAGGGTGACAGCCTTTTACACCCTGCACTTTTGGTACTTGGGTTTCTGTCTGGTGCCCAGGAAGGATCAGGTCACATGGACTTGAAGGATGGTGAATGTGGAGGTATTGAGTGATGGAGGTGGCTCTCAGTGAGATGGGGAGCTGGAAAGAGGAGGGAGTGGGAAATTCATCTTTCCCGGAAAGAGCCAAACTTCGTTCTGACCATACAGCTGCCTCTTAGATGTTCAGATGCTTCTGCTCTTCTCTCCCTCTCTGCCACGCTGCTCTGCTTCTCTGCCAGTGGAGTTTGGGGTTTTTATGGGTAGAGGATGTGGGGCATGGTGGGCCAGGGTGGTTTTGGAAAAAGCAACATTCGGATTAGAAAACAGGGATAACTGTTCCCATTTAGGGCCATGGTTACCAGGCTTGAGGGTGGGGCCTTTGCCAGGGATCCATCCTCTTCTACACAGCATTTCCCTGCCCACTGTCCATATCACTTGTTTCCCCATTCATCTTCTACCATGATTGTAAGTTTCCTGAGGCCTCCCCAGCCATGCAGAGCTGTGAGTCAGTTGAACCTCCTTTGTTTATGAATGACCCAGTCTTGGATAATATCTTTATAGCAGTGTGAAAACAGACTACTATAGCTGGCAAGATCCTCTCTCAGAGTTTCCAGAAGGAACCAAAATTGCCAGCGTCTTGATTTTGAACTCCTGGGTTTCACAACTGCAAGACAAGTAATTTCTATTATTTTCAAGCCATGTAGCTTGTGGGAGTTTGTCACAGTAGCCCTAGGAAGTGAATATTGATTGGATCCTTAATGTTGTTTGGAAGTTTAGAAAATACTGCTGAAAATTCCCTTTAGGAACCAAGTCTTGTCCTTAAAACTTTAAATGAGTTTTTCTCCACCTTCACCACTGCCTCTCCTGCCCAAGTCTTCTAATGCTATTTGCATATTCCGCTGATTAATGACTCTGCTCTTTATTAGAACACTGAGTTTGCCCCCACTCCCACCATTGCCTAGTGTTCTACTTGTGTGTTCCTTCTTGCTTCAATTGCAGCAGTTGTCCAAATTTCATTCTTTCTGGGAAAAGGAATGGTAGATAGCTTTCTGCTTGGAGGCTGAACAGAAAAGAGTCACCAGGGAGAACTACAGACTCCTAGTGAATGCCCATGTAACATCATTAAATAGCTACCTTGGCTGCTGCAGCTAAGGATCTCACTCTTAAATGTTCCCCCCCCCCCGCCTTTTGAGTTATACTTGCACTTGTATTCATCCAGTTCTGGATAAAAGTGGCTGTTCTGCGTAGGCAAATACTTGAGTAGTCTAGGGCTATGTAATCCTGAGGGACTCTGGGGTGATTTCCCAGTAGCCTGTGCATCAACAGTAACTGAAAGAACTGAGTCACAGGGATCTGTAATTAACACACAGGTATTTTCAGAAATAGTAAGGCAAAAGACCTTTTCACATAGACTCTAAAGCTTTTCTTTTTGACTTATTTTTTTCTTCAAAGCAGGAATAATGTTTATTTAACAAAACATATAGTACTCACTATATGCCAAGTACAATTCTAAGCACTCTATAAACATTAACTCATTTAATTGTCAAACAAACCTGTAAGTTAGGTGCTATTATTATCCTCATTATACTGATGAGAAAACCCAGGTACAGAGGCATTAAATAACCTGCCCAAATTCATGTAGCTAGTAAGTGACTGAGACAGGATTGGCACCTAGACAGGGTTGCCAGATTAAATATAGAACACTCAGTTAAATTTGAATTTCAGATAAACAACAAATAATTTTCAAGTATAAGTATGTCTCAGTATTGCATGGAACTTATACTGCAATTCAAATTTAACTCAGTGTCCTGTATTTTTATTGCTAAACTTGGCAACCCTGTACCCAAGGGTTGTTTGCTCTTAACTACTACTCTATGCTGTTTCTTAGTTAAAAAAAAAGAAAGAAAAAGAATCTTTAGGGGAGGAAAAAGAAAAATTATCTGGCATGATTTGCCCTTGGTTCTAAAGTCCCAATGAATGTTCCTAGATCCAAAATTTGGGATGCTTTGTATAGTCTATAGTATGTACTTTTTACTTCCTGGCTCAAGTACAGGCTATTATTAGATATTATCATGCAAGTGAGCTTGTGCTGATTTTAAATAATCCTCTTCCCCTCAATTTATTTGTAGGAGATCAAATGTACAATTACATATGCAATGCAGTTCTTTAAGGCTTGCCTCAGAGGCACTCAGGGTTTTCCATATCTAGCCTTTAATGTCAATTTGACTTTTAGGTAACACTTAATAATCACTCGTCATTCCTTTTTAAAGCCCAAATTAATTAAATGTATGTTTCTACAATGAGTATTGTTTCTGGATTGTTTTTTTCAAATTCCCAATATAAATAGCTTTTTATGTAGATAATTAAAACCATCTGCTTCCTGGTAACTCAGTTATGTTTACAGCAGCCCCTTTTATTTGTGGAATTAAACTGCCATAAGTTTTTACTTCAGGGGATGAAACATCACAGAAATGCTCATGGCAGTATAATTCCTCAAAAAGAAATGAAGACTATTAAATATTATTGGAAAAAATTGCCTCAGTTAATTCAGAAGGCCTCAGAGTTCTACATTTTTTTCTAGGGAAACATGTTTAAGGGAGTTCTACATTCTTTCTAGGTAAACATGTTTAAGAGTTTATTCAATCAAAAAACCTAAATGAATAAATAAACATTCTAATAAAATTTGATGTTGAAATGAAAGCTCTCAAATCAGTCTGTAACTAGTACTCTAGTAAAATTTCACTGAGTTACTAAAGATATCAGAAAAATGTAGTGATACTATAGAATATTATAAAATCACCAAATAAGTTGAATAAATTGGGCAAGATCTCACCCACACACACAAAATCAAAAGCGATATAGGATTAACATAATAAATGTTTGCAGTCTCTGATTCTAATCAAGGCCTTCACCTCCCATTTTGTGCCTGGAAAAAAAAAACACCTGAATGAGTGCTCACTAGTATTTTCATGATATTGAAATTCTTTGTAGTTCCTTATTGCCAAACTGGAAAACATTTACTAAAAACCCCAGTCACATAATTTGCCATCATGGACATATCTTTAAATATCAATTACATTTATTAAAAAGAGAAACCAACTTGTCAAAATAAAGGCTGAAGTTTGGTAATGATACAATTATTTGGTAGTTGTATCATTCAAATGTCACTCAGTTCTTTTCATTTCAATCAGTTCCACATCACAAAGATGAAGCCATTTGACCCCATCTTCACTTGGGCATTTTAAAGAAATCACTTTAAAATGGAGAAATGATATTTCTCTCATAGGAGGGTATATAAGAAGCCTTCTTGAAAATTATTCAAGAAAGCAGAGTGAAATTCTGTCCCAGCGATTGCTAACAAAGTTTGTTTTCTGTGTAATTACCACATTTGGAATTTCTATCCTTTTCTATCTCTATAGTTTAAGTGCCATATAAAAATGTTCTTATTTGAATTAAATCTTGAGGAATGTATTATACCTATGAGATTATATTCTTGCTTATGGCTGTGTGGGCTGTCCAGATAGCAGTCCAGATGGCTGTCCAGAAAACTTTCAAGAAGATGCTAGTTTTTAATAAACATCTTGTTGATGAAATGGGCTAACCCAAGTCTGGGGCAGCCTATCCCTGGATTGTGGACCCTTGACATGCCTGAAGTGATTGGATTGCTTAGAGAAAATATTTTTCTTCAGAGAAAAACGTTCTTCAGAGTGTTCAGTAAGAAATAGATTTTGAAAATTATTTGAATGTCATCTTTTAGGACAACTTTGTAATAAAATAGGGAGAAAACAAAATTGTTCTTTACCACAAAGATGTATGCTAACTTAGCAACTAGTAGGTACTGGTCAGACATTTACTGTTTGGAACTTTTTTTTTCCTTCATGGAGAAAATTTGTCATCACAGCAAAGAGTCAAAATCTGGATAAGGTGAATGAATCTACAGTTTTTTTTTCAGGTTAAAGAGTGACTTACAAAGTCATTCATTCACTTGCTCTTCTTCAAGACTGATCCCTATAAAGTAACAACATTACTGTTAGTGCAATTCACAATGTTGCTATTAATAAAATTAGAACAGTGAATGAAAATATTTGCTTATGGAGATCAGGAGCCATGTGCATTTGAACCCCATTTTTTGGGAGGATTTTCCACATTAAGAATCTTGGTGGTACAACAGGGCCAGTGGCTCATGCCTGTAATCCCAGCACTATGAGAGGCTGAGACAGGAGGATTGCTTGAACCCAGGGGTTTGAGACCAGCCTGGGAAACACAGCAAGACTCTGACTCTACAAAAAGTAAAAATAAACAAATTAGCTGGGCATGGTGGCCTGTAGTCCCAGCTACTCTAGGAGACTGAGGCAGGAGGATTGCTTGAGTGTAGGACGTCCAGGTTGCAGTGAGCTATGGTTGCTTGCCACTACATTCCAGCCTGAATGACAGAGCAAGACTCCATCTTTAAAAGAAAAAAAAAAAAAGAATCCTGGTGGAAGGTGTATCCCACCTCTTACCATGGAATTCAAAATTGCCACTTACTGGCTTTCTCAGTCTTCTTTCCTGCCAAGGTATAGGAAAATTGAATTGCTATTTGGATGTACTTGCTTTGACCTTTGAGTTGAGGTGATGCAGTGAAGTAGGGAACTCATGTTGATGGTGGTGGCAGCAGAAAAAGCCACACCAATGTCTACCCGTGCAGTGTGACAAGGCCACAGAAGCATCATCAATGTCGGGCTCTTTCGTTAGTGGCGACACAAGCTGTGGTGACTAATGTGTGGGATGGTGCATCTGTGTCCTCACCAGACTGGTTTAGTGATGTCACTCTGAGCTGTTTTTGGAAATCCTTTGTTTCTGCCTCTTCCAAAATTACACCTTTATGGCAGTTTTGTGAGGTACTCAAGATCTTCTTAATAAATACTTCATCAAGAGTGTGCTTGCAACTGAGGACGCTAATAAAGTTGATACATGTTATTTACGTGTTATGCGTACTGGCAGTTAGAGTATCAGAATTTGTTGTCTTTTCATTTAAAAATAAGTACCTTGTTGATGACTGTACTAAAAAGTTAGATAAGACTGATCATTAGATCGGACACATGTTTAAACTGTCATGTGTCATTTGGTCCCTTAGAAAAAATGTATGCATTGAAATGCCCTTTAATAGTGTCTTGAAAACAGCACTGTATTATGTCTTTGGCAATATTCTTAGTGACTTTTCAGCAATTACACTAATATAGTTTGTAAAACAGTGAAATAACAATTGTCATAATGTCTGAGCCTGAGTTTCCATAGTTTTGTGACACTTAGAGAAAAGACATTTCCTAGATGCTTGGAAATGAGTTAATTTTGAGGCAATGGGTAAAAAATTATACCTTTTTGAGGAAGAATTTTTATATCTGTAAAACAAATGAGTTGAACTTAAAATATGTATGATTCAGTTCAACTCTAAAATCTATGATTCTGATATATATATATATATGTATATATGTATATCTATGTATGTATGTATATAATCTCTAAATAGCCTTTTGAATATGAAGGGAATGAATGATCTAAAAAATAATCAAGACAACAGCATTCTAATTTTAGAAAGGAGAGAATGAGGAAATAAGTCAGATTTTTTTCAAAGATATTTAGTGAAGAGCGCCATTCTACCAGAGTCCTTATGATGTTTAATTGTCTCAGATCTTTTAAATGGATTAAATTGGCTACAGTAAAATTTTCTTGCAAATACTTTTAACCTATTTTCTAAGGATACTTACTATTAGTGAAATCTACAAAAAAAAGATTTTTATTTTTAATCAAGTTTTAAAAATAATTTTGTTTTTTTTTAAGGACAATGAGACTCATATAATTGCATTTCCCTTTTTATTGTGACCACCTGAAAGTTTAGAGTTTAATCTGAATCCTTATTATAGAAACTCAGTAGAATTTAATACCTGCCTTCTAGTTCTATGTGACCCAGCCTGATACAGCGTGACCTTCTAGTATATTTACTTTTATTAGTATTTTTAATCTATTTCTATTTTCTAGTAGGTTTTAGAAAATAAACTATTTTAAATTCTTTATTGTGTCAGGGAAGGGTATAGGTTTAATTTTCTTTAACACTGAAGGGTGCTCAGAAATCTTACTTTTTCATTTATTGATGAAATTTTCAATTTATTGGCTTAGTTTAAGCTCTTTATTAATTTATTGAAATGGAAATAATATGGATAATTCCATTGAAATGAAAGCAATGATCTATTCCTAGAACTGCATGTCCCCAAATAAGGTCATACATTATAAAGTAAAGAGCACCGGGGTGAAAGCAGAACATTCTTACTTCTCTTGATTGTTCCATTGACTTATCCTGAAACTGAAAACTGTTGATGTCTTAGTTTTCACATCTATAAAATAAGGGGGGGTAGATTCAAAGTGCTTCAAAATTCATTCTAGCTTGAAATCTCTGATCTTATGCAACAGAAGTGAGTTGCTTTGTTCCTGTCTTCAGTGCTAGGAGTACTAAGCATTGCAACTGACCCAAGTGTAACAGAGAAGGGTGTGGTCGGCTTGACTAGATGACTGAATCTGTAGTTTGGGTTGATTTTCAAGTCCGCTTTACATTTTTTTTAGTCTCTAGGATGGATTTTTTGTAAACTCCACATTTATTTTCCTTTTTCCTTTCTCTTCAACAAAAGTAATTTAAGTTCACAAGAACGAAGATGATGACAGCAGCCTGGGCTTTAACTTTTGAACACTTTCCAGTTTTATGTCTTATTAAGCAATATTGTAAGTAATATGCACATATTTCAATAAAATACATGAAAAACTTTGCACATTGTTAAGACATTTTTTCACAGTGTGTTTTGTCAATTCTGGAAGTCTGTGAGAATCTGGCAAACTGTCAGGAAGTGGGGTAGTCAGAGAGGACACCGAAAATAAAGAATCTCTGATTAGGTGATGGTAGTGGCACGGAAGGTTTTGGGAGCATCTTAAAATACCGAGACCACCAGCATGAATTTCATTTAAAACATATGTCTTAGCATCCTTGAGACTGCTTTTTCATTTTAAAGAAGCACGAATGTCTATATTACATTTACATGAAACAAGTTATTAATATTCATTGCAAAAGATGTCTTATTGCAGAATACTGAAATTAAAAATGTCTTTAAATTCAACATTGAAGTATAATATAAGGATGCTAAATAATTTCTACTTTAACACATAAAATTAGGTAGAACTTATTCTTTGACATATATGAATCTTACTATCCTACACACAATGAAATAGATCATTTTTGATAAAAATAGCCACATGGGTTTGCTTTGCTGAAGCGAATCACTTTCTTCACTATTGAGCAGATTGGAGAGCTTACAAAGGGTATGTATGTGACAGCATCATAAAAGAGATAAATGGTCCTGGTAGGGGGTCATAGTGGAGACACTGTTCACAATTATACAGGACCTCTTCCTATGTCATGCAAATTCCATGCTATATTTGATGCAAGGATATTCACAAAAAAGGCAACCTATCTAAACCATGGTTTTCTAAACTGTAAAATGGAGTGACCAACAGCACCTGACTTATGCTTATATAAAGAAACATTAGGAAAGTTAATGTGCAAAAATCGCCTTTGACAGGGCCTAGCCCATAGGAAGCCTCAATGAATGTTAGCCACTTAGACTACTCGCCTTGTTTTCATTAAAGCAGAAAGTAGCAGAATATAAATTTGGCTTAGTTAGAACAGTGTTATTTCAGGTTTTACGGTGCCATTTTCACACCTGTAAATCAAGACTGCCTTTCTTCAAAGAAAAGAATTTTTGCTTGCATTAAAAGGATGGATCAAAGCGTTCGTGTATATTCAGAAATAATAATGATGCCAAAGCTACAACATGATTGAGTGTCCATATTGCCAGCTGTGTGTTTGCAAGCTAATGGTTGTCTTTTCTACAAAATATGTGAAGTAAGCAATAGCTTTAATTGCCAGGTAACTAGAGAAGCCAAAGGTGAATAATGCCTACTTATTTTTCTATATTTAATTATTTATACAGAAATTTTATGAATATATTTTGACCACAGGGGACACAAATGTTTAGTTTTATGTAAGAATAAATTGTCCATATTTGGGTTTTTGAACGATAATGATTTTTCACATTATTTTCATAGCTTGATTTCTTCCCTAGATATAACCTTCCCCAAAAACTTATAAATTTCCTCTCATCCCACATAATTGTAAAACCATTTGAAAAAGTAATATCATCATATCAATAGAAAAAGTTAGAAGGAAGTACAGTTTCTCTCTTTTGATGGAGACATTTCTAAACTTAAGAGAAATGGCAGGAATCGCAAAGTCCTTGATAGTTTTGTCTATTGAAAGATTTTAAACTTTTAAGGTTTTCACATATAAGGCAGCTTGAGTATTTATATATATAAAACATGTTTATATATTATATAAAGTATATGAATATACTTAAGCTGCCTTATATATAAAATATATAATATGTAAATAAGTTATCTATATGTAAATAGGTAAAGATAAATAATACAAAATACAAATATATGTATATATATATATTCTTTTCTTCCTAGATTTCCACTATAATGTCTAAAGGAAAATATAAACACATTGTATTATGTAGATATTTCAATAAAATACATGAAAAACTTTGCTTAAGACATGGAAATGTGACAAAGGTGAAATGGAAATGTGACAAAGGTGAAAATCATATACCACAACTTTGAAGAAAGTTTATAAGAAAGGGATGGAACGAGGAGAAAGAAGGGACTGGGGTGACCTGCATGCAAAAGAATGGCAGGTGTTGGCCATGAACAGCAGCTCTGCCACTGAATCCCACCAGAATCTCTAACTCTATGGAGCTGTGAGTCAAGGGAGAACCAGGAGAGCTAGGATGCTTTGGGCAGGTGCTGGGTGGGTAAAATGAGCATATCAGAGCCCACTGGTGCCTATGGGATGTGCATTGGCCACACCTAAGAGGCACCTGGTGCACCTAATGGGAAGGGCTGTGCCCAAAAAGAAGCCGACATTTCTATTTTTTCATGAACTATGAATATAAGTCATGGATTCATTATTTATATTCATGAACTGTGATATAAATCATTACATATAATTTTTCTGGCTATCCGCACCATTGCTCCATGGAAACAGCTCTTATTAAGTCATCAGGAGCCTTCATGCAGCTAAGTCCAAGGGTATTTTTTCAGTATTTATCTTATTTGTCTTTTGATCACCTACTTCTCTTTGAAATATTGTCTTATCTTCTGAAACCACATTTTCCCAATTTTCTTCCTGCCTCTCACTCTTTCTTGGGTCCTTTGTGTCTTAGTATCTTTAAAGACATGAAATATCGGAAATTTAGGCCAGGTACGGTGGTTCACACCTGTAATCCCAGCACTTTGGGAGGCTGAGGTGGGCGGATCACCTGAGGTAATCAAAACTCTATAAAAGGGAAGACGTGTCCACTGGGAAAAGTGAAGGGGAATTTATAAGGAATCTCATATGTGCAGGACCACTAAGAGCTCAGACCCCTCAGAGGTGATGTTTGTATCACCCAACCAGGCAAAACCCCCAATCTGCTGAGGTGCTGGCTAAGAGCAAAGGGAACATAGAGTGGATAGTAGGAGAAAAACGCTTTGGTAGTGTGCATTAGTAGCCCCGATTCTTCAGCCTTTCTTCTATCATCCCTTTTCCCCCTTGATTTTGGATCTGGCCATGTGTCTTGCTTTTGCCAATAAAATGAGGTGGAAGTTATAATGTACAGATTCCAAACTTAGGCCTTAGGAGATCTCATAGGTTTCCACTTGTATTCTTGCACCTTGGTCATAGCTATAAAAATAATATGCTTGGGCTGGCCTAGCCCTAGGAGGACCCACACATGAAGCATTGCCAACCCCAGCTAAGCCCAGCCTAGATCACCCAACTCCTAGCTAGTCACAGACATGTGAGCAAGTCCAACTGAAAGCAGCAAAATTGCCCAGTTGGGTTCAGCCTAGACCAGCTGACTTTAGTTGACCAGTAGACTCATGAACTAAATGAATAAATGCTGCTAAAATATTGTGGTTATTTGCTGTGCAGCATTATTGTAGCCATAGTCAACTGATACAGAATTCATGAATACCAACATAGTCTTGCGATGAGAACTGAGAAGTAGTCTCTGTTCATATATTCTTTGCTGTTTCATGTATGCATTTTAACTAATTTTTCAATGGCTGATTTTTATGTATTTATATAGTACATTTTGATGGTGGTTAACTTAGCAGTTTAGCCTATAATTTGCAAAATGTCAAGTTGGAATTGCAATGAAGCTAAAGGAGGATTAGATATTATGATGCAGAAACAAATGATTTTTTCAGTTGGCCCTGTCTTTGGGCAGAGAGTAAGGGCATTTTTTCTTACATAAAGATAGTTGCTTAATGATAGCTGAGAACACTTTATTGTTGTTGTAATAGATATTGTTATATTTAGGTATGGAAGAAGAGTGTAATTGATGTTGGGAAGTCAAGGAATAGGTGATGGTAGTATTTGTCATTATTTTTTGGTTAGCTACTTTTGGAACATTCTTCTGATGTTTGGGAAATGTCTTAGCTTGTGAGTCCTGTCTTTCTAAGGTTTAAACTCACTTCCCTAGTCTTCTTGATATCTGAGACACTGTCATATGACCTCAAATCATGGGCCACCAAATTACCATGCATGCTTAGCTACCCTGAACTGAGTATCCGCTTACCCACCAAGCCATAAAACTGAGTGGGCATAGTAGAGCTCCATTATTGAAAGGAAGTGATGTATACAATTTGACTCAAGCAGGCCTTGAAGGCACAAGTAAGTGCTCATATTCCCATGGCCTCTACTTCTGCTTTTACCCCACGTCTACAGTCTCACAGAGAATTCTCTATAATCAACTCATTGAGGGAGAAAAAAAACTCTGGCCTGATTGCATAGTGTATAAGCACCAACTGAGAGGGTACAGTGGAGCAATATAGCCACACTCTGGGGCAGTCTTGAAGGACAGTGGTGAAGGGAAATCCTCCACTGGGTAGAACTTCGACCAGTGTACCTGGTTCATTTTAGTTGGGAAGAGGCATGGCCAGATATGAGGTTATATATTGGTTCATGGCCTATGGCCGATGGTTTGGCTGGATCATCAGGGACTTGAAAGGAACATGACTGGAAAATTGATAAGAAGGTTTGAGAAGCAGTATGTGGATAGATCTCTCTGAATGGACACAGAATGTGAAGATATTTGCATCTTAAAGGGTGACCTCAGCAGAGGAGCGTTTTAATAATCGGATGTCTAGGATGACCAGTTCTGTGTATTACAGTCAGCCTCTTTCCACAGCCACTCTCATCACTGGTCAATGGACTCATGAAAAAAGGGGCCATGGTGGCAGGAATGGGGGTTATGGGGCTCAGTGACAAAACGTACATTCACCAGGGCTGATGTGGATATAGCCACTGCTAAATGCCCAATCTGCTATTGCAGAGATCAACACTGGGCCCTTAATATGGCACCATCTCTGGGGTGATCACCCAGTTACTCAGTGGCAGGTTAATTATGTTGGGTCACTTCCAGCATGAAAGGGGCAGTGCCTTGCTTTTACTGGTATAAACATTTACTTGGATGTTGATTTTCCTTCCCTGTCCACAAAGGTTCTCCCAATCTACCATCTGCAGACTTACCGAACATTTTACCCGCTGTCATGGAATTCTATTTGGCATCATTTCTGGTTAAGAAATTTGTTTTCACAGTAAATAGAGTATGCCAGTAGGTTCATGATCATGAAATTCACTGATCTTGGCACATTCACCATCATCCTGAAGCAGTTGGCTTGAAAAAATACTGGAATGGACTTTTGAAGACTTAAAGTGTCAGTTAGATGACGACACCTTGCAGCGCTGGGACAGTGTTCTCCAAGATGTGGTATGTGCACTAAATCAATGTCCCATATATGGTGCTGTTCCCTCCCATAGCCAGAATTCACAGGTCCAGGAATCAAGGAGTAGAAGTAGGGGCGGCTCTCTTTACTACAACCACTAGTGATCCACTTGTAAAATTTTTGCTTTCTGTCCCTGCAACCATAGGCCCTGCTGAGGTCTTAATTCCAAAGGAAAATGCTTCCAACTGAGACAAAACAATGACTCCATTGAATTGGAATTTGAAACTGCCAGCAGGCCATTTTGGGATTCTCATGCATCTGAATCAACAGGCAAAGAAGGAGGTCACTGTACTGGTTGAGGTGATTGATCACCACTGTTAAGTAGAATTTGGGTCACTATTACACGATGGGGGTAAGGAGAAGTATGTATAAAATATAGAGGATTCTCTAGTTTCTTTTAGCATTCCTGTGTCCTGTGAGTAGGTCAATGGGAAACTGCAATAACCTGATTCAGACATGACTGAATTGGGCTGTTATGGTTTAATTGCTGTGGGTCTAGACCCAGTAGGCAACCTGAGATGTTGGCAGAAGGCACAGCAAATACAGAATGGATGGAGGAAGAAGGTCATTATAAATATGCAGCTATAACCATGCGACCTGTTACAGAAAAAAGGGCTGCAATATTTCTGAGTATTTCTTCCTTATTTTGATATGAATATTGTATATATGTATGTATTAACCCGATATTTTTGTTTTGTTTCTTCTTTTATCCCCTTATCATTTAACATAAGATGTGTTAATAATTTTAAAATAATATGTATTAGGCTATTGTTGAGTGGCGTGTTCTATAAATGCCAATCATGTCAAGCTGATTGATAAGGTTGTTCAAGTGATCTACATAGCTGCTGATTTTCTGTCAATTATTGACTGAGATTTGTTGAAATTTCTCATTATAATTGTGGATTTGACTATTTCTCTTTGTAGCTTTCCCAGTTTTTGATTTCTGTATCTTACAGCTCTGTCATTATGTGCATATATATTTAGGATTGTTATGTCTTCTTGATAGGTAACCTCTTTAATCACTATAAAATGAACTTCTTAATCCTCAGTAGTATTATTTGTTTCAAAATATACTTTTTTGATATTAAAACAGCAATCCAGATTTCTTTTGCTTGGTTTTTTTCTCATCCCTTTATTTTATAACCCATTTGTGTTTTTATATTTTATATTTGTTTCTTTTAGGTAAGATACAACTATGTCTTGCTTTACAAGATCCAGTTCAACAACTTCTGCCTTTAATTGCGGTGTTCAGATCATTTACGTTGAACGGGATGGTTAGTTATGTTGAGTTTAAAGCTTACATACCACTTCGCTAATATCATATTTTCTAATTATCATCTTTGTTCCCTTAAAAAATTCTGCCTTCTCTTGATCTTTTTTATTATTCCATTTTATTTCCTTTCTTGGCTTATTAACTACAACTCTTTGTTGTGTTATTTTAGTGATTGCTTTAGGGTGTATTGTGTGTACCTTTACTTTATCATTAACATTACTGTCTACCTACAAGTGATAATGTACCGCTTTATGTATAGGGTAGGAATGCACAGCAGAGTACTTTCAGCTTCCCCCTCCTGACTTCTGTCCTATTGCTGTCATATAATTCACTTTTACATGTGTCATAAATCCCATAGTCTATTGTTTTAAGTAGTCAATAATTTTTAAAAGGAATTTGAATAAAAATTATTTTCTATTTATCCAGACATTTACCATTTCCAATATCATTTATTGCTTTGTCTAGATTCTGATTTCCATCTGGTATCATCTTTCTTCTGCACAAAGTAATTATTTTTAACACTTACTGTTGGGCAGGTCTGCTACTGATGAATTCTTTCACCTTCTCTCTGTCTAAAAGGCCTTTATTTTCCTTTCTTCTTGAAGCATATTTTTGCAAGGCCAAGATTTCCAGTATGAGCTTTTTCCTTCCTGTATTTTAAAGATATTGTTCATCTCTTTTCTTGCCTGCATTGTTTTCACCAAGTGATCTGCTGTCATCCCTATTTTTGTTTTTCTGTACAAATGTATCTTTTTTATTGGCTTCTTTTAAAATTTTCTCTTTATCTTGCTACATGGGGTTAAAAATATTTTTTGAGTTTCATTTTAGTTTCTTTTTGTGTCTTCAAGTTCACTATCATTTTATTTGCAATGCCTAAACGTCGGTTCTCCCAGGCCATCGCTTTCTTTTGTTTAGTTTTGTTTTGGCATGAAGACAAACTTTATTGAACCCCTCAGCACTAGTTCTCTTTCTCCTGTGCAGTCCTGGTTCCCTGGAGACGTCCAGTCCGACTGATAGCAATGAGACCTACTCTGCGGCTAGCGGGGACATCTCTGCAGATGGTGGAGGGCTTGCCGATGTGCTGGTGGTTGCCACCTCCAAAAGGATTCTCCACAGGGTTCATGGCCACACCCCGTACTTGTGGCCAGCAGTTCCTCTTTGCCTTGTATTTGTGGTAGGCCCGGCCAGCCTCCAAGATGGGTTTGTCAATTCAGCCACCTCCAGCCACCACACCAAGCACAGCTCTGTTGGCTGAGGAGATAGATAACCTTCTTGGAGCCAGAGGGCAGCTTCACCTGGGTCTTCTTGGTCTCAGGGATTGGGAGATAACAGTGGCATAGTTCCCTGATGCCTGGGCCAGCTTGCCACAGTCTCCAGGCTTCTCTTCCAGGCAGCACACGATCGTACCCGCAGGCATAGTGCCCACAGGGAGCACATTGCCAATGCCGAGCTGGGCCTTCTTGCTGCAGTACACACACTGGCCCGTGTGAATGCCCTTGGCGGCAATGAACAGCTCCGTCTGCTCCTTAAACCTGCATGGATCCCAGAAGCCCACTTTGGCAAGGGGTACGCCACGGCCCGGGTAATGGATGATGTCCTTCACGATACTCTTGGGTAGCCGTGCCGCTCGGCGAAATCCCTGGTGCGCAGTCCTGCAACGCCCTCACGGTGCTTCACGTGCGCGTGGAACACAGACCCGGTGCCCTTCCTCTGTCCACGGATCACGCGGCCCATGAGGACGGGTTCTGCTCACGAGCGTGGCCTAAAGAGGAAACGCGGCATCTGTGAGCTGCCTTATCTTCCGGGGTGGGGCCTGCATTTTTTTTTATATATATATTTGGTAGTTTTGATTTTTATAAGTTTGATTTGGGTATTTTAATATCAATTACGTCTCCGTTTAATTTATTGCCTGTCTTCTAGCTTCTTAAATATGTGCAATACAGTTATCATAACCATTTTAATGGTCTTATTTACTAATTCTATCATCAGTGTTGTTTCTGGGTTTTTAGTTAATTTATTTTTATCTTTTTTTGTTATACTTTAAGTTCTGGGGTACATATGCAGAATGTGGAGGTTTGTCACATAGCTATACACCTGTGGTGGTGGTTTGTTGCATCCATCATCCCATCATCTACGTTAGGTATTTCTCCCAATGCTATCCCTCCCCTAGCCTCCCGTCTTCTGACAGGCCCCGGTGTGTGATGTTCCCCTCCCTGTGTCCATTTGTTCTCAATGTTCAACTCCCAGTTATGAGTGAGAACATGTGGTGTTTGGTTTTCTGTTCTTCTGTTAGTTTGCTGAGAATGATGGTTTCCAGCTTCATGCATGTCCCTGCAAAGGACATGAACTCATTTTTTATGGCTGCATAGTATTCCATGGTGAACATATACCACATTTTCTTTATCCAGTCTATCACTAATGGGCATTTGGGTTGGTTCCAGGTCTTTGCTATTGTGAACAGTGCTCCAATAAACATGTGTACATGTGTCGTTATAGTAGAACGATTTATAATCCTTTGGGTATATACCCAGTAATGAGATTGCTGGGTCAAATGGTATTTCTATTTATAAACCCTTGAGGAATCACCACACTGTCTTCCACAATGGTTGAACTAATTTACACTCCCACCAACAGTGTAAAAGCATTTCTATTTCTCCACATTGTCTCCAGCATTTGTTGTCTCCAGAATTTTTAATGATCGCCATTCTAACTGGCGTGAGATATCTCATTGTGGTTTTTATTTGCATTTCTCTAATTTCCATTGATGATGAGCTTTTTTTCATATGTTTGTTGGCTGCATAAATGTCTTCTTGTGAGAAGTGTTGGTTTATATTCTTCTCCCACTTTTTGATGGGGTTGTTTGTTTTTTTCTTGTAAATTCGTGTAAGTACTTTGTAGATTCTGGATACTAGCCCTTTGTTGGATGGAGAGATTGCAAAAATTTTCTCTCATTGTGTAGGTTGTCTGTTCAGTCTAATGAGTAGTTTATTTGGCTGTGCAGAAGCTTTTTAGTTTAATTAGATCCCATATGTCTATTTTGGCTTTTGTTGCCATTACTTTTGGTGTTTTAGTCATGAAGTCTTTGCTCATGCCTATGTCCTGAATGGTATTGCCTAGGTTTTCTTCTAGGGTTTTTATGGTTTTAGGCCTTATGTTTAAGTCTTTAATCCATCTTGAGTTAATTTTTGTATAAAGTGTAAGGAAGGGATCCAGTTTCACTTTTCTGCACATGGCTAGCCAATTTTCCCAACTCCATTTATTAAATAGGGAATTATTTCCCTGTTGCTTGTTTTTGTCAGGTTTGTCAAAGATCAGGTGGTTGTAGCTGTGTGATGTTATTTCTAAGGCCTCTGTTCTATTCCATTAGTCTATATATCTGTTTTGGTACCAGTACTATGCCATTTTGATTACTGTAGCCTTGTAGTATAGTTTGAAGTCAGATAGCATGATGCCTCCAGCTTTGATTTTTTGCTTAGGATTGTCTTGGCTATGTGGGTTCTTTTTTGGTTCCATCTGAAATTTAAAGTAGTTTTTTCCAATTCTGTGAAGAAAGTCAATAGTAGCTTGATGATTTTTATCTTTTTTGTAGGTTGTATTTCCCTATTTATTTGCATGCTTAATAATTCTCATTGGTGTGTTAGACATTGAGAATATCACCTTCTTGAGTTCTGTATACTTTTTGTATCCTATGATATTTAAAATTTTTGTTTCTTAATAATTTCAACTTTTATTTTAGCTTCAAGGGGTATATGTGCCATTTTGTTATATGTGTATATTGAGTAACACTGAGGTTTGGAGTATGAGTGATCCATCACCCAGGTAGTGAGCATAGTAACTAATGGGTAGTTTTTCAGCCTGTGCCTCCTCCTCTCTCCCTTCTAGTAGTTCCCAAGGTGCAATATTCCCATCTTTATTTCCGTGAGTACTCAATATTTAGCTTCGACTTATAAGTAAGTGCATGTTGTATTTGCTTTTCTGTTCCTGCATTAATTCGTCTAGGATAATGGCTTTCAGCTGCATCTGTGTTGCAGAAAAAGACATGATTTCATTCTTTTATGACTGCATAATATTACCTGGTGTGTATGTGTGTGTGTGTGTGTGTGTGTGTGTGTGTGTGTATATATATATATAATATATATGTTATATATGTATATGTATCACATTTTTTTATCTTATCCACCATTGATGGGCATCTAGATTGCTTCCACATAGTGCTGCAGTGAACATCATAATGCATGTGGGGGGTTTTTTTTGTTTGTTTTTTTGTTGTTTTGTTGTTTCTAAGACCAAAATTTGGGGGGTGTTATAGCAAGTAATGGGATTGCTGGGTTGAATGGTAGTTAAGTTTTTACTATTTTGAGACATCTTCAAACTGCCTGCCACAGGTGCTAAACTAACTTACATTCCCACCAGCAGTGTATAAGCATTTTCTTTTCTCCTCAGCCTTCCTAGCAGCTATTATTTTTGGTCTCTTTAACAATAGCCATTCTAACTGGTGTGAGATGGCATCTCCTGGTGATTTTGATTTGCATTTCTCTGATAGTGATGTTGAGCATTCTTTCATATGTTTGTTGGCTGCTTCTGTATCATTTTTATCGAGAAATATCTGTTCATGTCCATTGCCCACTTTTAAACAAGGATGTTTCTTGTGTATTGAGTTGTTTAAGTTCCTTATAGATTCTGGATATTAGATCTTTGTCAGATGTGCAGTTTGTGAATGTTATTTTTTTCCTATTCTGTGGGTTGACTGTTTAGTCTGCTGATGTCTTGTTTTGCTGTGCAGAAGCTCTTTAGTTTTATTAGGTCCCACATGTCAATTTTTGTTTTTGTTGCAATTGCTTTTGAGGACTTAAATTGCTTGCCAAGGCCAATGTCTAGAATGGTATTTCCTAGGTTTTCTCATAGGAATTTTATAGTTTGAGGTGTTCCATTTAGATCTTTAATCCATCTTGAGTTAATTTTTGTTTATGGTGAAATGTACAGGTCTATTTTATTCTTCTGCGTATGGCTAGCCTGTGATCACAGCACTGTTTATTGAATAGGGAGTCCTTTCCCCATTGCTTGTTTTTGTTGGCTCTGTAGAAACTTAGATGATTTTAGGTGTGCAGCTTTATTTCTGGGGTCTATATTCTGGTCCATTGGTCTCCGTAGAATATTTTCGTGCCTTTTCTGGGATGCAGTTAAGTTACTTGGAAACAATTTGATCCTCTTTGGTTTTGCTCTTGAACTTTTGTTTAGGTGACAAGGCTGCATTTAATCTAGGGTTAATTTTGTCCCATAACTGAGGCAAATCTTTCTGAGGCCTCATCTGATGTTTCTGAATTAGAAGGTTTTCCACTCTGGCTAGTGAGAACAGGGACTATTTCTTGTTCTTAGTTAGCTCCTAGGATTGTTCCTTTTAATTCTTCCAGGTGGTTCATCTCACCAAACGTCACACTCATGTTCTCATCAGTACTTAGCTGTAGTCTTGAGGAGGATCTTCTGCAGATTTTCTAGGTCCTCTTATTGTGTAACTCTTCTCTAAGCCTCTTCCCAGGGAACTTTAGCTCTCTTGGCCTCTCTTGGCTCTTAGTAAGGTCTTCTCAGCTCAGGCTAATTACTAAGCTTTTCTTGTGTTCTCTTTCTCTGTGTGGTGGCCTGGAAACTCTCTTAAGAAAATACATTGAAACAACTGTAGGGCTCACTTCATTTCTTATCTTTCAGGGATCTCTGTACTTTGTTAATTAACATACAATGTTATGGAAATAAGAACTAAACTGTGATTTTCTTCTCTTGTCCAAATTCCTGCCTAAGGGGCTTGAGGAGTCATGCCCTGCAAACCATAAAATCTCACTAGAGGAGTTTTTATTTTAACCCTATATAGCATGGTCTGCTTTCTAACCTGACTCTGGCATAACATCACATGATAAATAGGCAAAGAAATAAAAATATTTTAACCCCAACATATTTCCTTGCCATATCTTGAAATTGCCCTGCAAATTTTTCTCTTGAGGGAAAAATCCACATTCTGTAGAGAATCTTCTTTCCCCCATTTTATTTGTTTTTTCTTCATACCCAGGAGATAATCAACTAAGAGCTAGACACCCTTTTACCTCTGATAAGAAACATTCTACAACCTATTCCTTCTGAAGTCCACTATCTGAGAGCTTCCTCGGCACTATAAAACTTGTTCTCTACAACCTTTTATTTTAACCTAAATATTTTCTTTCTATTGATCCCAGGTCTTCAGGTAAACTCAACAAATTGTCAACTGGAACATTTTTAAATCTATCTATAACATGGAAGCCTCTGCTTTGAGTTGTCCCGCCTTTCTGAACCAAACCAATGTACATCTTAAATGTATTGCTTGATGTCTCATGACTTCCCAAACTGTATGAAACCAGGCTGTGCCCTGACCACCTCAGGTACATGTTCTCAGGATATCCTGAGGGCTGTGTCACAAGCCATAGTCCCTCATATTTGGCTCAGAATAAATCTCTTCAAATATTTTACAGAGTTTGACTCTTTTCATTGATAGAAACCATTGCTTTATATATTTTGTTTGTTTTTTAGTTGTTTGCAGCAGGAAGGTAAATCTGGTTCTTGTTCCTCTGTCTTGGAAAGAAGTAGAAGGCTCCCTCTGTCATGGTTTTGAAAAGAAAAGGAAAAAGCACCCTATTTTTTTTTTAATATGGAAGAGAAAACCATTTTCCTCTCTTTTCAATTACATTAAATGTACTCTGGGCTATAAGGGAAGTAGCATGATCATTCTGTGATGGATGTAAATGTGCTGCTTTTAGCAATATTTTCTTTCATTCTTTTACCTTATATAATGTTGAGATAAAAGATAATGTAGGGGCTGATGGTTCAGTTTGAGGGACTAGATGTTATTCAGGAAGCTAAGTTTAGATGTTTTTAGGGTAAGAATTAGACAGTCCCCAAATGCTTTTCCCCTTTGAGGCACATTCTTTGATTATACTTGTATGAATGGAGTTTTCTCTTTCTGAAATTTTAAGGATGAATGTTTCTTTATTTTAAATAACTGTTTTAATCCAGATTAGTCATTTCAGTAGTCTGGTGGCAGTTGCAGTGCTGTCATGTGCTGCATAATGACGTTTCAGTCAATTACAGACCATATGTACTACAGTGATCAGAGTAATGGGCTATACTGCACTAGATGTGCAGTAGGCTATACCACTGAAATTGCCACCACACTAGTGAAATGACTAGGTTTGGGTAGATACACTCTATAATGTTTGCACAGTGACACAAAACATTTCTCAGAAGGTATCACTATTGTTAAGCAGCACATGACTGTAGTTACTTTCGAAAGTGGTTTGGAAACAGCATAGGAGATTTTTGTCTACTTATTTTTGTGGGTTATTTTTAAAAATATATGTATTTTTTTCTAAAGCAAAGCATGTTTTCCCTTGTTGGATAGAGAATATCTAAGAAACCATTAGGATTTTGATATGGTTTGGCTGTATTCCCACCCAAATCTCATCTTGAATTGTGGCTCCAATAATTCCCACATGTTGTGGGAGGGACATGGTGGGAGGTAATTAAATCATGGAGGCAGGTCTTCCCACATACTGTTCTCATGGTAGTGAATAAGTCTTTCGAGATCTGATGGTTTTATAAATGGGAGTTCCCTGCACAAGTTCTCTCTTGCCTGCTGCCATGTAAGATGTGTCTTGCTTCTTCTTCACCTTCTGCCATGATTGTGAGGCATCTCTGGCCATGCAGACCTCTAAGTCCATTAAACCTCTTTCCTTTATAAATTACCCAGTCTTGGACGTGTTTTTATTAGCAGTGTGAGAATGGACTAATACAGTACGTTGGTACCAAGTAGTGGGGCACCACTGTAAAGATGCCTGAAAATGTGGAAGCAACTTTGGAACTGGGCAACAGGCAGAGGTTGGAACAGTTTAGAGGGCTCAGAAGAAGAGAGAAAAATGTGGGAAAGTTTGGAACTTCCTAGAGACTTATTGAATGACTTTGACCGAAATGCTGACAGTGATATGGACAATAAAACTTAGGCTGAGGTGGTCTAAGATGGACATGAGGAACTTGTTGGTAATTGGAGTAAAGTTCACTATTGCTATGCCAAGAGACTGGCAGCATTTTGTCCCTGGCCTAGAGATCTGTGGAACCTTAAATTTGAGAGAGATAATTTGGGGTATCTGGTGGAAGAAATTTCTAAGCAGCAAAGCATTCAAGAGGTGACAGAGAATAAAAGTTTGGAAAATTTGCAGCCTGACAATGCAGTAGAAAAGAAAAACCCATTTTCTGGGGAGAAATTTAAGCAGGCTGCAGAAATTTGTATAAGTAATGAGGAGCCAAATGCAATTCACCAAGACAGCAGGGAAAATGTCTCTAGGGCATGTCAGAAACCTTCCTGGCAGCCCCTCCCATCACAGGCCTGGAGGCCTAGGAGGAAAAAATGTTTTTTGGGGGCTGGGCCTAGGGCCCCCCTGCTCTATGCAGCCTCCAAACATAGTGCACTGCATCCCAGTTGTTTCAGCTCCAACTGTGGCTAAAAGGGGCCAAAGTACAGCTCAGGCTGTTGCTTCAGAAGGTGCACATCACAAACCTTGGTGGACTACAAGTGGTATTGGGCCTGCGAGTACACAGAAGTCAAGAAGTGAGGTTTGGGAACCTCCACCTAGATTTCAGAGGATGTATAAAAATGCGTGGATGTCCAAGCAGAAGTTTGCTGCAGGGGCAGGGTCCTCATGGAAAACCTCTGCTAGGGCAGTGTTTAAGGGAAATGTGGAGTTGGGGCCCTCACACAGAGTTCCCACTTGGGCACTGCCTAGCAGAGCTGTGAGAAGAGGGCCACCATCCTCCAGACCCCAGAATGGTAGATCCACAAACAGCTTGCACTGGGAAACAAACAGTGTGCCTGGGAAAAAAAGCCAGACACTCAACACCAGCCTGTGAAAGTAGCCAGGAGGAGAGCTGAACCCTGCAAAGCCACAGGGGCAGAGCTGCCCAAGGTTATGGGAGCCCATCTCTAGCATGACCTGGTTGTGAGACATGGAGTCAAAGAAGATCATTTGGAACTTTAAGGTTTAATGACTGCCCTATTGGATTTGGACTTGCATGGGGCCTGTAGCCCTTTTGTTTTGGACAATTTCTCCCATTTACAATGGGGGTATTTACCCAATGCCTGTACCCCCTGTATCTAGGGAGTAACTAACTTGTTTTTGATTTTACAGGCTCATAGGCAGAAGGGAATTGCCTTATCTCAGATCAGAGTTTGCACCATGGACCTTTGAGTTAATGTTGAAATGAATTAAGTCTTTGGGGGATTGTTGTGAAGACATGATTGGTTTTGAAATGTGAGGACATGAGATTGGGAGAGGCCAGGGGTGGAATGATATCGTTTGTTTGTGTCCCTACCCAAATCTCATCTTGAATTGCAGTTTTGATAATTCCCACATGTTGTGGAAGGGACCTGGTACGAGGTAACTGAATTATGGGGGTGGGTCTTCCCCCATACTGTTCTCATGGTATTAAGTCTCCTGAGATCTGATAGTTTTATAAGTAGAAGTTCCCCTGCACAAGCTCTCTCTTGCCTGCTGCCATGTATGACATGTTTTCTTTTCCCTTTGCCTTCCACTGTGATTGTGAGGCCTCCCCAGCCATGTGGAACTGTGAGTAAATTAAACCTCTTTTCTTTGTAAATTACTCAGTCTTGGGTATATCTTAGGAGCATAAGAGCAGACTAATACATATTTGAATTCTCAATCAACAATGGAGAGGAAGAAACTATTATTATTATTGCTAGTGATGCAAGATATTTTGCTGCTAAATTTGGGTCCTTGTCTCATAACCAGGAAAAATTTGGTATGCAGACACAATGAAAGGTGAGGAGGATGGAATTTATGTAGCTAAAGGAAAACTCTCAACAAAAAGAGGCAAACTGGATGCAGGTTTCCAACTTACAAATTGAAAACCACACATGAGGTGAAGAGGACAGGCTCCTTCCCTGTATAAGATGCAAGTTCTGGGTGGCTCCACCTAATTCCCCCAGTGCATGAGGGTCTCCAGTCTATTGTGGGCATACCCAGGCAAGACCCTGTGCAGGTTCCCTTATCCATACAAAAACATCTGGTGTATATACTTGTGGAGCAGGTCCAAGATTCTCTGGTGGACCTTTCCCTGTTTGCCTAGGCATTTGGCTGTCTCTTGCCTCTATGACTAGTGTTATACTGATATCATCCTAGTGTTTATTTGTACTCTATATATTTCAAAGTGTTTGTTGTTGTTTGTTTTCTGAGAAAGGATCTCGCTCTGTCATCCAGTCTGGAATGCAGTGGCATGATCTCAGCTCACTGCAGCCTTCACCTCCTGGGCTCAAGCAATCCTCCCACTTCAGCCCTCCAAGTAGTTGGGACCACAGGTACATGCATTATACCCAGGTAATTTTTGTATATTTTGTAGAGATGGGGTTTCACCATGTTGCCCAGGCTGGTCTCGAACTCTTGAGCTCAAGAAATCCATCCACCTCAGCCTCCCAAAGTACTGGGATTACAGGTGTGAGCCATTGTGCCTGGCATGTTTTTTTGTTTGTTTTGTTTGTTTTTAATGCACTGTTTCTTCTAATTTCTACAATTATACTGGAAGTATGTATTGTTACTCACATTGATGAACCAAAAAACTGACAATAAGTAGTTAGATGATTTGCCCAAGGTTATGTGGAGAATCAAGGAAGTTGCCCAGTTATTTTGATTTGAAATTTATTGCCCCCTTGTCTGCCTAACTGTGCCTCATGACTTTAATCTGAAACTGGAAGTCATCTTTAGAATCAAGGTAGACACATCAAATAAACCATATTTGGGGGGTCAGTCTTTTTCAAGGGGCTCATTTAAATAGACCTGGTGTCTTATTAATTGAAATTTAAATGAGTATCACCTTGAAAAGACTGCAGAATTGCTTAAGATGGATAGATTAAAGTGGATACCTATCTCTGTTCTCCACTGATGTGCAGAACTGTTAAAGTAATCACCTTCTGGAAACAAATTAAATACCCGAATACCAAGTGTTAGTTCATTAAAATTCTTCTGTTTTATTAATCATCGGACTTCCTGGTATTTAATGAATATTATACTACTAACTGATATGGGAAGAGGTGTCAGAATTGTGTTATATTTGCCTTGGAAGTAATAAATTCAGCCAATCAATGGGAAGATCCGGCAAGTTTTCTTCACGTCTTTTTCAAAGCATAGTTTATGAATTACCGGCTTAAAACTTCTCTTCCATTTAAAGCTAAAGAGACACGTTTGTTTGTTTATTTGTTGAGCATCTACAGTTTTAGGTGCTAGTAACATGGCAGCAAGCAAAACAATGTTCCTGTCTGTATTGACTTTACATACTAGTTGGAAATACAGTCAACGAAAGCAACAAGTAAATAGATATCTAATTTTACGGCTGGTAGGAATAAGTGCTAGGAAGAAAAATAAAGCAGAGTTAAGGGAGGCAAAATGATGGGGGGACATTCTTTTTGAATAAAGTTAGGGAATCAGGCATGTGAGAATCTGGGAATAGAGCATCCCAGCAGGGTAAGCTGAAAGCTTAAGGGCTCTAGTGTGAGAGTTTGAGGTGGATGTTTGGTCTGTGAAGTAAACAGCCAGGACTAGTGTGAATGAGCAGAGTGATGCAAAATATTACAAGATGAGGATTGGGTTTTTATACAATACATATTTTAAATATTCTTATGATTTGAATGTTTGTGTCCTCTGTAAAACTCATATATTGAAGCCTAATCCCCAAGGTGATGGTATTAAGAGACAGGGCCTTTAGGAGGGGATAAGGTCATGAGGGCTCCACCTCCATATGTGGGATTAGTGCCCTTATGAAAGAGGCTTGAGGGAGCCTTTTTGCCCCTCTGCCGTGTCAGGATGCAGCAACAACGCCCTATTTATGAGGCAGAAAAGGAGCCCTCACCAGACACCAAATCTGCTGGCACCTTGATGTTGGATTTCCCAGTCTCCAGAACTGTGAGCAGTAACTATATGCTGTTTATAAATCACCCAAAGGTATCTTGTTATAGCCCAGATGGACTAAGACAAATATATTCATACAAATTTATGAGTTTTATCTTAAATCCATTTAAAATCTCACTTCTGCCATAAAATGGACTCTTTGAGGGTTGGTACTATTTTATTTACCTCTAAGAGTGGCACAAAGTAAGTTTTCAATAAATGTGAGTTGAATTAATTACTGAACTCAGCAAGATGTTGAGACATTCTTATTCAGTTTTCCATCCATCTGCTACTGATACTAATGGTTCTGAACATTCTAAGGCTTTAGATGAAAAATAATGGTTTTTGAATTTTAGGAAAATGATGTTGGATGCTTTTGAATCTACTGGGGGCCCAGGTTACTTCTTAACAAAATTAATTAAATAATTTACTAGTGACAAATTGATGTTCAATTACCATTTGTTGAGCATCTACAATGTACTATCTTTTTGCTATTGAGGATAGAAATGGGGTTCACATATGTTTCCTCCTCTTCATTGCCTACTTTGGCAATGAAATTCCAAGGAATCCATTGCCTAGCTTTCAAAAAGGTAGGTGCAGAAAATTACTGTGAAACAGAAGGAACACTTACGGCATTGAACTATGTAAAAAGTTCTCTGGGCCGAATGGCAAAAGACTGACTGATTCTACCTAAGAGTGAAAGGCATTGGGATACTTTTAAAGGAGAAGACTTGGAAGAATGAATAAGAATTTATCAGGAGAAGAACATGGGTAATTAAAAAGAAGAATGACATTTTATGTGGAGAAGCACGAAAGTAGAAAATGTTCAGTCTGTTTAAAGAACAAGGAGTTATTTGGTGTAATGAAAGCATAGGGTAGGTGGAGAATATAGGGAAATGAGTTTGGAAAGTCAGATTAGCTTCAGATTGCCAAAAGGTTTGAACTTATCCTATAAATCCATTGTCTCCAAAATGAGCCAAATAGACAAAAAAGATTAAAACTTCTACTCACATCCATTTTTTTTAAAATTAAAAATAAGAGTAACATTATACTTAACTAAACGTTTTGTGATGTACTTGTTTTCTCTCCTTTCAAGGTTTCTATAATTGGTCTATGTCTTATGCTTATTGTTGGCCAGGCAGTGTTTCTGACAAAGTTGTTGCTACCTGCACATACACACAGAAACTTACAGAATGATGGTATGCATCTTGGAAGAGTACTCAGAAGCACTCTCTCAAGGTATGCTGTATCGGCAATACTCATGATGGAATGGAGTAGGATATTGCATAGAAAAACATGAAACTGACGACACTAGGTCTAAAAGTTATTCCTGAGGGCCAGAAGCTGAATGCTTCTGGATTGCTTATTTATATTCTTTGTATTTTCCTTCTTATATATATATAACAGATCTTTCAATCAATGTAAGACAGAAATTCTAAGTGCCAAGAATCCATTGTTCTACAATTAAATTGGCATTACTCTTCATTTCTTAGTCATGCATAAATATACTGTTATAAATACATGGCTTCTTAGATTAGGTGAAATACAGTAGATAATTGGACAGTGTGCCTTGACCCAGTCTACATGTGAGACAGCTATGTGTTACATGTAGTACATGAGATAACTTGAATAAAGAAAGGAAATTCCAAACATAAGCGGTTGATTGGTATGGACTTACTTGTTTGTTTTCCGTAAGCATATTGTTGAGCATCACAGCTTATACGTGCCTGGTTATATTGATCATTCCTCACAAAATAGACAAGTGCTTTCAAAAGATTTGTGCAAACCATAAATTGAAGGTGATGTAAATAAATGGAAATACAAGTGAGCAACTAGACAATGATACAGCTTAAAACTTCCACTCATAGTTCAAATTCTTCTTCAGACTCACTCTGAGGTAAGAAAAATGGTGTAATGAGAGTTGACAAAAGTTAGCCTAATACATTTGAAATTATGTAGAAGACTATTTAAAACATTAATTTACATCCACTATAATTAACAATCATCTATTTCTTAAGTGTGCTTAATGAGATGTTAGCTATTGATTGAGATACGTTAATGCAACTTATAAATAAGTGAATATTATCAAAGATCCTGCTTTAACAATCAGCTGATAGGTATATGCAATCAACCTTATAAACAAAGACAGGGTAGGCAATTCGTAAAACAAGAAACAAATTAGCTGTAAACATAAAAATGAACTAATTAAAAAAATTTTTTTGAGTTGAGGTCTCATTCTGTCACCTAGGCTGGAGTGCAGTGGTATGATCATAGCTCACTGCAACCTGGAACTCCTAGGCTCAAGCAATCCTCGCACTTCAGCCTCCTGAGTAGCTGGGACTACAGGCATGCATCACCAAACCGAGCTTGCCATAGTTTATTAGGAAAGTTTATGCATTTGTCTCTCCTACTAAACTCTGCCCATTCGGAGGAGGGTGATTCATTTTCGCAACCTTTAGCTGCCGCAATGCCCGCTATTCAGGAGGGTTCATTAAATGTCACATAAATAAGGTTCTGGAATAGATAACTTATAGTTTTTAATATCAGTGGATTATTCATTTTCATTTAGCCTTGTGATGCTCAGTTTTATGTGTCAACTTGGCTAGGTGACAGTATTCAGTTTTATTCAATCAAATGTTAATCTAAGAGTTTCAGAGAGGATATTTTGTGGATGTGATTGAAGTCCATAATCAGTTGACTTTATATAAAGGAGATTATCTTAGATAATTTGGGTTGCCTAAGCTAATCAGATAAAAGGCCTTAAAATTAGAACTGAGGGGCTGGGCGTGGTGGCTAATGCCTGTAATCCCAGCACTTTGGGAGGCCGAGGTGGGCGGATCACCTGAGGTCTGGAGTTCAAGACCAGCCTGGCCAACATGGCAAAACCCCTTTTCTGCTAAAAATACAAAATATTAGCCAGGTGTCATGGTGGATGCCTTTAATCCCAGCTACTCAGGAGGGGGAGGCAGGAGAATTGCTTGAACCTGGGAGTCAGAGGTTGCAGTGAGCTGAGATTATGCCACTGCACTCCAGCCTAGGCAACAGAGCAAGACTCTGTCTCAATAAAAAGAAAAAAGAAAAGAAAAATAGAACTGAGGTTTCCCTGAGGAAAAGGAAATTCTGCCTACGGAGTACACTATCTGATAATTTCTAACCTGCCTTTCCTGATGACCTGCACTATGGATTTCTGACTTGCCTAACCAGCTCCTACAAATCATATAGCTAATTCCTTGCAATAAATCTTTTATACACACACACATCCCCCAGAGTTCACTGGAGAAACAACCAGTAGGAGATTGTATATTCTGGTGGTTTGTGCACTGGGCCCTGACTGATACAAGCCCCTTGCTAGTAATACAGTTCCCACTTACTAAGTACTTGTTATCTGCCTGGTCTTGTGATTAGTGCTTTGTATTCATTATCTCAGTTCTCAAAAGAACGATTAAAAGTTGAGATTATAATCCCTGTTCTGCAGTGGAGGTAAATGAAGTTTACAGCCAGTAAGTAGATTTTCTAAGGCTTCAGTTAGGTGTCGGAATCAGGATTCAAATCCAAGTTGGTCTAATTCCAATTCTTGGTCTTAACTTTGATGCTATTGTGCCATGGGAGTTTAATGTTACAGAGTAAATTCTTTTATCTAAATCCAAATCCTTTCCATTCATGTGTTTGTTTTTATAGTTTCTGGAACGGAAAAGACTGATTCACAACTGGACCAAGTCTCTAGCCCCTTCCTTTGGGCAGAGTACTTGTCACTTTGGTGTCATTCCAATCAATCTCTGTCCTTAGCAGGGAAAATATTCCTAGGTGTCTCCCTGAATTATTTAGATTTTTTGGTATTTAGGTCATGTCCAGTTCAAATTAATCAAGAAGATGATATACCTGATATACCCAAGTCCACTCTTAATTAATCAAGGTAACTGTATATACTGTCTTAATGACAAATAATGCCTTCAAAAATACACTGTTCTTCTCAGATATACTTATACTTTCACAGGTCTAATGTGTTCATACACACACACACACACACACACACACACACACACACACAC
>CAUYLG010000263.1:0-30992 GCA_963573385.1 Cacajao melanocephalus | reverse complement strand
GAAATAGAAAGTCTGAAGTAACTGGAAGACCATGAAAATGAGAAGAATGATCAACCCCTGTGGTGCCTAATTAACTTGAGATATTCTTCTATTGTTCCTTATTCTCACCTCAACTGATAAGGCTATTGGACTTTGTAATTGACCTTGGTCAACCTCATGACTCCAGACCCTATGACCCCTTCCCAGCTTGCAAAAACCACCCTAAACCGTAACTTCTGTAACTTTCCACTGCCTACCCCAAACCTACAAAACAAACTCCTATCTCACCACCCTCCACTGACTCTCTTTTCAGACTCAGCCTCTCAACACCCAGCTGAATAAACAGCCATGTTGCTCACACAAAGCCTGTTTGGTGGGGGTCTCTTCATTCAGAGTGCAGGTTTTAACAATGCTTAACCCTGCTGAAGAACAGCACGTGTGGTGTGAAATTATTCTGGACTGCTGACCTTCTCACTTGCCTCCTGGTCTGTGTTTTCCCCCTGTCTATCTTAAGCTTTCCCTTCTTCTTCATAAAGCTCCCTGTTGCTACCAACAAGGAAAGTGACAGCTCATTCCTTATACTGACAAGCTGTCTCCCTGTACTTATCTCTTTGTTATCTCACTGCCTCTCTGTTCTTCTCTCACTGTCTTGCCTATCTTTAATAAACATATTTTTGTCTGAGTGACAAGCAGAGTAATTCCACTCATTGTAATTAGCAGCACTGCTCTTCTTTTACTAGAAAACTTTGAAAAGTCAATGTCTAAATATAGAATTGAAATGAGGAAGTATGCTTTCCATTCTTGATTCACTCCATCACTTTCTTGCTATGGGGACAGCAGGGAACTGCTTGACCTCTGGGTTTCCTCTGGTTCAATTCAGGTGATAATTCTTGCTTTGCCTTAGAGATGTAAGTGAGTAATTAAAGGCTGTAGATTTGAAATTTTTTAAAAGACCTGTAAAGAGTAATCATTTGCAGTATTCATCTAAGTTTTTGAAGAATTTATACAATTTACACAAGAAAATAAATACTGTAGTTCGGATGTAGAACATGAAAGTTAACATGAATTCATTTACAAATTCACAAGAAGATTCTGAAGTGGAGACTTGAAGCTATATATACTGCTGCCTTTTGAGCCCTCTTTCTCTTCTGGGTTTTGATTTGTGAACTCTCCTCTTGACTCTTTCTCCAGTACCTCACCTAAATTTCTGATCAGTGACATACATCTGAAGGGGTACAGGCTTTGGAGCCTCTGAGACTTAGTTACACACCCAATTGTATCACTTTCCAAATGATAACTAGGGTAAATAATGTTACATGTTTTCACCTCTTGTACCTCAGCTTCCTCATTTTGTACAATTGCAACAACCCTTACACAGAGCCATCAATAAGAATTTCACACATGCTTGTGCAAGCTTGTGTTGATGCTAGGACATCTACAAGTTTCAAGGTATGTTTCTTCTCTTCCATTCTTTGGAAAGGAAGTAGAAGGAGCAATTATGTGGTAAAGTTGCAGTGACAGCTGCTCTGGAAGTCTATTAGACTGCCCCAAAGAGACACTTTAGAGCCAGGCAGAGCAGACAGGGGTTAAGGCCAATCTTATCGGTGGTCTTGGCTGACTATTCCCACTAAGACTTTCAACGGTATAAAAATAAATGTCTGACACTAGACAAAATTCACTCATTTTGCAACCAGAAACAATATCAGTTATGTCCTAAGCAAAAGTGAGTGCTGTATAACATGTAAAATGTAGATGTTCTCTTTGCTGAGTTCCAGACACTGACAGTGAGCTTGAAAATTCCCTGGGGGACAGAGCATCAAAGAAGTATATGGTTTCCGAGAAGGTCGTGTTTCCCAAGGAGGAAAATGTAGATAACAATTTCTAAGACACAAAGCCACAAATGATGATGTGCATATTTTTAGAAATTGTTTTATTGAGTTATGATTGATACAAAAAGTTGTACATATTTAACGGATAAAACTCAATGAGGTTAGAAACTAAGTACATACCCATGCAACCATTACCACAAACAATGCAATCAACCGATCCACCACTTCCAAAAGATTCCTCCTTCCCCTTTTTTTATTATTATCATTACTGTTATTATTTTTCTGATAAGAACCCTTAATATAAGATTCACCCTGCTAGTAAATTTTAAAGTATACAATACACTGTTGTTAACTATAGCTACCATGCTGTACAGTAAATCTCTAAGACTTGTTCATTTTGCATAACTGAAACTATGTACTTCTTGATGAATACCTCCCTCTATCCTCAACCTCCCAGTCCTGAGAACCACTACTCTACACTCTGCTTCTACGAATTTGACTATTTTAAATATATATAACTGGTATCACGTAGTATTTGTCCTTTGGTGTCTGGCTTATTTTACTTCGCTTAATGTCCTACAATTTCATCCATATTGTCACAAATGACAGAATTTCCCTATTTTTTTTTTAGGCTAAATACAGTACCACTATATGTATATGCCGTATTTTCTTTTTCCATCTGTTTGTTCATGAATGCTTGAGTTGTTTTCATATCTTAGCCACTGTGAATCAATAAATATGGAAGTGAAGATATTTCTTCAATAGACTGATTTCAATTCCTTTGGCTGTATACCCTGAAATGGATTTGCTGGATCTCGTGGTATTTCTACTTTTGATTTTTTGAGGAACCTGCATACTCTTTTCCATTGTGTCTGCACCCATTTATATTCTAACAGTATACAAGGGTTCCCTTTGCTTCACATTCTTGCCAACACTTATTATTTTTCGTTTTTTACTTTTTTATTTTTTTATTGAGGTAAAATATAAAAAGTGCCATGTTTACCATTTTTAAGTGTACAGTGATAATAACTACGTTTGTATTTTTTTTCCATTCATCTCAACCTCCTCTTCTTGCCAGCCTCTGGTAATCACCATTCTACTCTCTAACTTCAGAAGATCCACTTTTTAGTTTCTACATATGAGTGAGAATATGTGATATTTGTCTTTCTGTGCTTGGCTAACTTCACTTATGGCCTCCACTTTCATTCATGTTGCTGCAAAGAACTGGATTTCATTACTTTTACGGCTAAATAATATTCAATTTTATGTATATGTCATATTTCCTTTATCCATTCATCCATTGGTGGGTACTTAGGTAGATTCCACATTTTAGATATTGTGCTAAATAGTGCTGCAATAAATATGGAAGTACAGAATTCTTTTCCATAAATTTATTTTCTTTTGTTTGTATATATGCCAGTAGTAGAATTGCTGAATCATATGTTAGTTATATTTATAGTATGCTGAGGATCGTCTATACTGTTCTCCATAGTGGCTGTATTAATTTATATTCTCCTCAACAGTGTAGGAGGGTTCCTTTTTCCCCACTTCCTCCCCAGCATTCATTATTGCCTGTATTTTTGATACAGGCCATTTTAACCAAGGTGAGGTAATATCTCATTGTGTTTTTAATTTGCATTTCTCTGATAATTACAAATGCTGAGCATTTCTTCATATAACTGTTGTCCATCTGTATGTCTTCTTTTAAGAAATATCTGCTCAGATATTTTGCCATGTTTTAATTAAATCATTAGTTTTTTCCTTATAGAGTTGTTTACACATTATATATTCAAGATATTAACCCCTTTTCAAATGCATAGCTTGCGTTCCTTTCTTTCATTCTTTGGGTTGACTCTCCACTTTATTGATTGCTTCCTTTGCTGTGAAGAAGCATTTTAGTTTGATGTAATCGCATTTGCCCATTTTTGCTTTGGTTGCTTGTGCTTTTGAGATCTTACCAAAGGAATCCTTACCCAGATCAACATCCTGGAGTGTTTTCCCAGTGTTTTATCTAGTGGTTTCTTAGTTATACGTCTTACATTTAAGTCTTTAATCTATTTTATTTTATTTTTGTGTGTGGTAAGAGATAGAAGTCTAACTTTATCCTTATGCATATAGTTATCTGGATTTTCCGGCAGCATTTGTAGAAAAGACTGTCCTTTCCGCATTGCATGTTCTAGTGCCTTTGTTAAAGATGAATTGGCTGTAAGTGCATAGATTTATATCTGGGTTCTCTATTCTTTTCCCCTGGTCTATATGTCTGTATTTATGCCAGTACCAATACTGTTTTGATTTTATAGCTTTGTAATAAATTTTGAAGTCAGGTAATGTGATGTCTTCAGCTTTGTTCTTTTTGCTCAGGCTTGCTTTGGTAATTCTGATCTTTTGTGGTTCCATATAAATTTTAGAATGTTTTTATTTCTGTGAAGAATGTCATTGGTATTTTGATAGGGAATTTATTGGATCCATAAATTGCTTTGAGTAGTACTGTCATTTTAACAATATTAATTCATCTAATCCATGATCATAAAATATTTTTTTCCATTTTTTGTGTTCTCTCCAGTTTCTTACATCAGAATTCTGTAGTTTTTCTTGTATAGATCTTTCATTTATTTGGTTAGATTGATTCCTAAGTGTCACATACTTTTGTAACTACTATAAATGGAATGGTTTGATTTCTTTTTCAGATTGTTTGCTGTCGTCATATACAAACACTACTGATTTGTGTATATTTATTTTTTACCCTGCAACTTTACTGATTTCATTTGTTATAACATTTTTTATTGACTCTTTAGGTTTTCTTTAAGTCTAAAGTCATGTTGTCTGCAAATAAGGCTAATTTGACTTCTTCCTTTCCAATATGATTGCCCTTTATTTCTTTCTCTTGCTCAATTGCTTTGCCCAGGGCTACCAATATTATGTAAAATAAAAGTGGTAAAAGTGGGAAACTTTATCATGTTGCAGTCTTTAGAGAAAGGCCTTCATTTTTTCCTATTCTGTTTGACATCAGCTATGGGTTTTTTATAAATGATCTTTATTATTTTGAGGCATGTTTATTCTATATCCATTTTAATGAGAGTTTTTATCATAAAGCGATGTTGAATGTTATCAAATGCTTTTTTGACATTTATTAAAATAATCATACGGTTTCTGTTCTTGATTTTGTTAATATGATGTATCACATTCATTGATCTGCAATTGTTGTAACACTTTGCATCCCAGAGATAAATCCCACTTGATCATAGCACATGAGAACATTAGAAGGATAATCATGCAGTATGATCCTTTTAATAGGCTATTGAATTTGGTTTACTGGTATTTCCTTGAGGATTTTTGCATCTGTATTCATCATCATTATTTGCATTGAATCTATTTGATGTTCTCAGGTCTTCCTGTATCTGGATATTTACATCTTTCTTAAGTTTTTAAATTACTATTTCATTGAATAAACTTTTTACCCCCTACTCTTCCCTTGATCACTTCCCTCTTGCATATCAATAACTCTCAGATTTTTGTCTTTTGAGGTAATGCCCTATGTATTGTAGATACTCTTCATTCTTTTTCCTATTTTCTTCTCTGTGTATTTTCAAATACATAGTCTTCAAGCTTATGAATCCCATGCTTGATCAATTACTTTTTTGAGAGTATCTAATGAGTTCTTTAGTTCAGTAAATGTTCTTCTTAGTTCTAAGGTTTCTGTTTAATATTTTTATTATTTCAATCTCTTTGTTAAATTTCTCTGATAAATTTCCAAATTGTTTTCCTGTGTTATCATGGAGATCACTGAATTTTCTTAATACTGCTATTTAAAATTCTTGGCCAGAGAACTCTCAAATCACCATCTCTTTAGAGTCAGTCATGAATTTTTTTTCTTTCTTCCTTTTGGGGAGTTCATGGTTATTTCTTGTGGGTATGCGTATGTTTTTGCATTGAAGGATAAGTTATTTATTCCAGTTTTCTCCTACAACTTATTTTGTTTTTATTGGATATATTTGCTTAGCAAATTTTTACTACTAGACTGCTACCTCTATTTTGTCTCTAGGTGACACCATAAGCCTTGGTTCATCTTGGCTGTAGTAAAAGATCTGAGCATTACTTGTCCAGAATGGTAGAGGTCTGAAAGGATTATTCTGGTAGTGTGTCAAGGCTATGTAGGGGTTCATGCCCAAGAGAACTGTGGAGTTTACTTCCTAAGTATGGTGCTGCTGATAAGCCAAAGTAATTTGTTATCTCCTTTGGTCGAGTTACAGAGCACAGTTCTCAGGACTGGGAATGGTAACTCACCTCCCCACTTTGTCTCTGCCTGTCCTCAGGATATTTCTCCCTTCAGGCAGTCATGATGCTTCTCATGGGGGTAAGGCAAGGACAGTGTCCTTGTTGGAAGCCAAAGATGGTGGGAAAGCTGTTTTACCACTTCAACATTACTTTTTCCAGTGTAGAAACTGAATTAGAGGAAGACTTTCCATGTGATTATTGCTAGGCAGAATGAGGGGGAGGAGTGTTATAGGTATGAAAGTCAGAGCTCACTGCAAGTTCCAACTCCCAGGTTCAAGCAGTTCTCCTGCCTCAGCTTCCTGAGTAGCTGGGACTATAGGCATGCACCACCACGCTCAGCTAAATTTTGTACTTTTAGTAGAGATGGGGTTTCACCATGTTGGCCAGGATGGTCTCAATGTCTTGACCTCTTTATTCACCCACCTCGGCCTCCCAAAGTGCTGGGATTACAAGCATGAGCCACTGTGACCAGCCTGGAGAGTTTTTTAACTTCTCTGTAGCCCCAGAGTGTGTATTATACTCACATTTGAGCTATGGAGTTTTGCTGATGAAATCTCAGTGCTGTTTTGGTTTTCTGAGGCAGGGAGTGAAGACAGCATGGTTCTATTTAGCCATTTAAACCAAAAGTTCTGTTTGTTAGTTTTAATAATATGCATTCTAAACAGTATCAACTGAGACATCATTGTAATTTTGATTTACATTTTCTTGATGATTAGTGATATTAGTGATATTTTGAGTTGACATTTGTGTAAAGAGTAAGAAATAGGTCCAGGCCAGAATGGTGGTTTATGCCTGGAATCCCAGCACTTTGGGAGACTGAGGTTGGTAAATCACCTGGGCTCAGGAGCTTGAGACCAGTCTGGGCAACATGGCAAAACCCTATTTATACAAAAAAAAATGCAAAAGTTATTCTGGTGTGGTGGTACACACATGTAGTCCCAAGCTACTGTGAAAAATGAGGTGGGAGGTTAGATTGAGGCCAGGAAGTTGAGGCTGCTGCAGTGAGCCATAGTCATGCCAATGCACTCTTACCTGGGTGACAAAGTGAGACCCTGTCAAGAAGGAAGGACAGAAGGAAGGAAGGAAGTTAGGAAGGAAGGAAGGAAGGGAGGGAGGTAGGGAGGGAGGGATGGAGGGAGGGAGGAAGGAAGGAAGGAAAGAGAAAAAAGAAAGAAAGAAGAAAGGAAGGAAGGAAGGAAGAAAGGAAGGAAGGAAGAAAGGAAAGAGAGAAAGAGAGAGAAAAGAAGGAAAGAAGGAAGGGAGGGAGGGAAAGAAAAGGTTCAAGTTTAATTTTTATTATTATTATTATACTTTAAGTTCTGGGGTACATGTACAGAATGTGCAGGTTTGTTACATAGCTATACATGTGCCATGGTGGTTTGCTGTACCCATCAACTTGTCATCTACATTAGATATTTCTCCTAATGCTATCCCTCCCCTAGCCCCCCAACCCCCAACAGGCCCTGTGATGTGATTTTCCCCTCCCTGCATCCATGTGTTCTCACTATTCAACTCCTATTTATGAGTGAGAACATGCAGTATTTGGTTTCCTGTTTTTGTGTTAGTTTTGTGAGAATGATGGTTTCCAGCTTCATCCATGTCCTAGCAAAGGACATAAACATTCTTTTTTATGGATACATAGTATTCCATGGTGTATATGTGCCACGTTTTCTCCATCCAGTCTATCATTGATGAGCATTTGGGTTGGTTCCAAGTCTGTGTTATTGTGAACAGTGCCACAATAACATACATGTGCATGTGTCTTTATAGTAGAATGACTTATACTCCTTTGGGTATATACCCAGTAATGGGATTGCTGGGTCAAATGGTCTTTCTAGTACTAGATCCATGAGGAATCACCACACTGTCTTCCACAATGGTTGAACTAATTTATATTCCCACCAACAATGTAAAAGCATTCCTAATTCTCCACATCCTCTCCCACATCTGTTGTTTCCTGACTTTTTAATGATTGTCATTTTAACTGGTCTGAGATGGTATCCAATTGTGGTTTTGATTTGCCTTTCTCTAATGACCAGTGATGATGAGTTTTTTTTTTCATATTGGCTGCATAAATATCTTCTTTTGAGAAGTGTCTGTTCATATCCTTCACCCACTTTTTGATGACATTTATTTTTTTTTTCCTTCTAAATTTGTTTGTTTGTAGATTCTGGATATCAGCCCTTTGTCAGATGGATAGATTGGAAAAATTTTCTCCTATTCTATAGGTTGCCTGTTCACTCTGATGATAGTTTATTTTACTGTGCAGAAGCTCTTTAGTTTAGTGAGATCCCATTTCTCAATTTTGACTTTTGCTGCCATTGCTTTTGGTGTTTTAGTCATGAAGTCTTTGCTCATGACTATGTCCTGAATGGTATTGCCTAGGTTTTCTTCTAGGGTTTTTATGGTTTTAGGTCTTATGTTCAAGTTTTTAATCCATCTTGAGTTAGTTTTTGTGTACAATTTCAGCTTCTGAATATGGTTAGCCAGTTTTCCCAACACCATTTATTAAATAGGGAATCCTTTCCCCATGGCTTGCTTTTGTCAGGTTTGTCAAAGATCAGATGGTTGTAGGTGTGTGGTGTTATTTCTGAGGTTCCGTTCTGCTCAATTGGTCTATATGTCTGTTTTGGTACCAGTACCATGCTGTTTTTGTTACTGTAGCCCATAGTATAGTTTGAAGTCAGGTAGTGTGATGCCTCCAACTTTGTTCTTATTGCTTAGGATTGTTTTGGCTATGTGGGCTCTGTTTTAGTTCCATATTAAATTTAAAGTAGTTTTTTTTCAATTCTGTGAAAAAATTCAGTGGTATCTTGAAGGGGATAGCATTGAATTAATAAATTACTTTGGGCAGTATGGCCATTTTCATGATGTTGATTCTTCTTATCCATGAGCATGGAATGTTTTTCCATTTGTTTGTGTCCTCTCTTATTTCCTTGAGCAGTAGTTTGCAGTTCTCCTAAAAGAGGTCCTTCACATTCCTTGTTAGTTGTATTCCTAGGTATTTTATTCTCTTGGTAGGAATTGCGAATGGGAGTTCATTCATGAGCAGGTTGTTCAGTTTCCATGTAGTTGTGTGGTTTTGAGTGGGTTTCTTAATCCTGACTTCTAATTTGATTGTGCTATGGTCTGAGATGCTATTTCTTATGATTTCCATTCATTTGCATTTGCTGAGGAGTGTTTTACTTTGTGGTGCTGAGAAGAATGTATATTCTGTGGCTTTGGGGTGGAGTGTTCTATAGATGTCTATTAGGTCTGCTTGTTCCAGAGCTTAGTTCAAGTCCTGGATATGGATATCCTTGTTAATTTTCTGTCTCATTGATCTAATATTGACACTGAGGTGTGAAAGTCTCCCACTACTATTGTGTGGGAGTCTAAGTCTCTCTGTAGGTCTCTAATAACTTGCTTTATGAATCTGGGTGCTCCTGATTGGGTGCATACATATTTTGGATAGCTCTTCTTGTTGCATTAATCCCTTTACCATTATGTAATGTCTTTCTTTGTCTCTTTTGATTTTTGTTGGTTTAAAGTCTGTTTTATCAGAGGCTAGGATTCCAACCTCTGTTTTTTTGCTTTCCATTTGCTTGGTAAATATTTCTCCATCCCTTTATTTTGAGCCTATGTGTGTCTTTGCACATGAAATGGGGCTCCTGAATACAACACACTGATTGGTCTTAACTTAATTCTTTTGCATGCAGATATCCAGTTTCCCCAGGACCATTTCTTGAAGATACTATCCATTGCTCATTGTTTTTTTTTTGACACCTTGTCAAAGATCAATTATATGGCTTTATTTCTGGATTCTATAATTTGTTTCATTAGGCTATATGTCTGCTTTTATGGCAGTACCATATTGTTTTTGTTATTGTAGCTTAGTGATATAAGTTGAAATCAGAAGGTGTTATGCTTACAGATTTGTTCTTGTTCAAAATTGCATTGGCTATTTGTGGCCTTTAGTGCTTCCATATGAATTTTACAATTGTTTTTATGCTATTTTTGTAAAAAATGTTATTAGGATTTTGACAAGTATTTCATTGAATATGCAGATTGCTTTGGGTAATATGAACATTTTAACAATATTAATTGCTCAGATACATAAACACAGGATGTCTTTTCATTTATCTGCGTTGGCTTTAATATTTTTCCATGAGTGTTTTATAGTTGCCAGTATACAAGTCTTTCATCTTCATAGTAAACTTATTCCTAAGCATTTACAGTTTTGATGCTATTGAACTTTTAGTATACAGGGCTTAGGGTGTTTATCTCTCAATATATAATCCAAATCTTTCAAGACGAAGAAGTAATTGAACTGAGCCTTTGTAATTCTGCTTAGTGTTTCAGATTAGGACCAGATTATTCATAGCTGTTACAAGTTACAATGGCAACAAATTCTATACTTAGAAACATGTCTAAAAATAACAAATTCTGGAGTTCAATGGCAATTCTTATTTCAGTGATATAGGTATTTGTGAATGTGCCTGTTTTTTTTACCAAATGTTTTTGAGAATATGTATTATATATTTCTCTATCCTCCAGTAGTGCACAGGATGCTATTAGAATGTCTCCAATTGTCATACTGACAGATCATTTTTTGATAAAATCATTAACATAATTACTATTAGAAAAAGTTTTGAAGAATCATTGATATAAAATTGAATGTTTCTTAAATCTTAGTATTTCCTTAGGAGGATATGTAAATGACTAGAATAAAAAATGAAATGACTAAATATCAAGAAAGACTCTATAAAATGAATTTTTAAAAGAAATTATCAGAAGGCTTGGCATGCTTTGATATGGATGCCTGATGTTTCCATTGAAACATTCTTGAGATGATGGGTCAGGATAAGTAGGAAAAGAGCTGAGTGTTCGCCAAGAACATATGAAATATTTCTTTTTTGATTTTGTGTGTTATATATTATCTGTATAGAAAATACTCCACAAACTAAAAATTGTTAAAGAATAATATAGAAAACAGATTCTTTACTCAAAACTAAAACTTTTCTTAATTTTAGTGTAGTGCCTTCTGATATTTATATGTATAAATATATATAACATCATACATAATATACAATTATATATCTATATGACATTGGAGGATACTATGCTGAAATGAAGTTATATAAATGTTAGATATATATATTTCCCATTAGCATTAATATTGCATAGAGGATGAACAGTAATGTTTTTGTAATGAACTTTGCACTAAGTGTATACGTTACATTATTAAATATACTTTGAAAAATGATTACAAGTACGATTAATTTAACTTGACTCTTATTGTGGCCTATTTAGGTATTTTCACTTTTAAGGAATAATACAAATATTTCTCTGGGTAAACATCATTCTATCAAAATCTTTGAATGTACATTTGAATATGTCTTTCTTATTGATTCCTATAAAATAATAAGTGATCTATAGATATATGGCAAATTATTATTTATAAAATTATAAACTACTGTGTTTTGTCCTAAATTGTGTGCCCACAAAATCATTCAATACATTGAAGCCTTAATCCCTTACATGGCTACATTTAAAGATAGGATCATTAGGGACATAATTAAAATGACATCAGGTTACAAGAGTGGGACCCTAATCTCATAGGACTGGTACACTTATAATAACAGGAGAAAATACCAGAAATGCATGTAACAGAAAAAAGGCCATTTGAGTACACAGGGAGAAATGGTCATTTGCAAGCTGGGCAGAAGGCAGAAGAGAGGCATAACCCTGCTGGCAACTTGATCTCAGATTTCTGAGCTCCAGATCAGTAAGAAAATACATTTTTATTGTTTAAGCTACCTAGTCTGCAGCATTTTTTTTTTTTTTGGCTGTCTGAGCAGACGGAAACAACTATTTGCATGATATGAGAGTGCAGTTTTAGCTGTACTTTTAGTAATATATTTAGCTTTCTAGTTTGAAAAGGAAATTTATATATTGATTTAATTTGCATCTTCTTGATTACTACTGAGTTTAAGTATTTAAAAATAAATCATTTGCATTTAATTTTATGTGAATTGGTTGTTGCTATTCTTTGTTCATTTTCTATTTACATTTTAGAGTTTTTCTTAAAGATGTATATGTCTTTATAAATGATGAGTTTTAATCTTTGTAATATCTATTTTGCTCTTTATATTTACATAAGAAGTTGTTTCCAAAGTATTTAAATATATCAGCGTTCTTTAAGATCTTTAAATGAGAAAGATATACAACTATGTATTTTTAAATTTTACAATTTCATTTTATATATAAAAACTCTAATCCTGTTGAAATTTAGTTCTGGTTTAGTTCTATTGTAATTTATTGACCAGTCTTTCTCTCGTGGATTAGACATTGCAATCACTATCACGTCACCAATTGGAATATATGCTGTGGTTAGTTTCTGAGATTTTCAGTTTTGTTGAAATAACTAGCATTTTAACTACCAATGTGTTGTTGTAATTCAATCATTTAATATTCTCTTCTTCTGTGTTACTTACACTTTTAAAATTCATATTTTGTAACCATATTCATTTTTTTATTTTATAAGATAAACTAATCAACTTTGGGTTAAATTTTAGAGTAATTTGACAAATTGTGAAAAATAAATGAAAATAGAGAAGAAAACTATATTTTTAGAAACAAAGAAATGACTACAAGCCTTCAATATAAACTATGAAATATATCTGCCAAATGGAGTGAAAGGGAGACCAAAATGAGCGTGCATACTTAGAACCAAACTATAATCATATAAAATACCGACTTAGAACGTTAGTGAGAAGACACTGAAAGGCTCATGCAATGATCTTTTGATTTAATGAATATGACTTAGTAGCAAGTTTGGGTTATAAAAGAAGTGGGGAATATCCCTGTAGCAATAATTCCAGGGTGAGAAGGTGCTTTTGAAAAATTGTTTTCTGTGGTATTAAATATATTTAACATAATTGGTCAGACTTCTGGCTTCTTGGAATGAAACCTGACTGACTTTTAATTTGGATTATATTAACTTTATAAATCAATTTAGAGCAGCTTTATATCCTTATATAATTGAGTTAAATTTAAGAGCAAGCTATTATCGGCATTTTCCTGTCTCCACTCAAGTTTTGCAATGACATAAAAAGAGGTTGAAGAAACAACCAAAACACAGAATATATAAGAAGTTTTAGAACATAATAAATTGAGATTTTATAAAAAGAATGTTATTGGCAGTTATTGAAGGGATTTAAATACAATGACATAATTTCACTTATAATTTCAAAACTTCAACCTAGCTTCTATGTAGAAAATGGATTAGAAGGGGGGGATGATGTTGTGGATTGGGAGCAAGAAGACCAGTTATTAATCCAAATGACAGATTATGAGGGTATTCATAAATTTTCATTCATTCAATGACTATATATTAAATAGTTATCGTGTATCTGTGACTATGTTAGGCATTATGAATGCAATAAAAAGTACAATTATCTATGAAACTACTAATCTAATGGAATTTATATTTCAGTAGAAACAGTGGAAAATAAATATCAAGTAATAAGTAGTGATGATAGCTATAAAAAATCTGGAGAAGCACAGAATGTTGGTCAATTTCAATAGAGTAGACATTTCTGAGAAGGGTAGATTTGGATAGATACTTTTATGAATTGAAAGAACAAATCACAAAGCAATTTGGGGAAGATAGGAAACAGCAATGCAAAGGTCCTGAAGCTGAAGATTTCTCCTTACAAATAAATGACAACTTGGTTGTAGGTGGCAGTAGGAAACAATTTGCCCTCAAATTTTATAACATGTTATTATTACAGTGTTATCTGATAGTCAATGTTGCTGAGGGAAATTTGAAGGCAATTTGAAGTAACTTTCTTTAATTCATTAGTTGATATTTATAGGATTTTAAGAATACAATTACTCAAATGTTTGTCAGTGTGGCTACCTGTAGAATTCTTTGCATTAAATTTACAGGGAAAACAAGAAGGGCTTTAATGTTGCATATTTATTTCTCTTATTAGATTTAGATAACTTTATTCAATTTTACTTTTATTAATTAATTATTTTAGAACTGCTAAGTTTTCCTACTTAAGAACACCTATAACTTGTTGCTTGGATTGTCATTCTATATTTTAAATAATTACCAAATTCTCAGTCATAATTTTTATATTTTCCATACTTTTTTGCATTTTGGAAAAGGCTTCTCATAACAATCATTTGATTTTTTTATGGTGTCAATGTTATTCTTAACTTCCTGTAATGTGGTTTAATCTGCTATTAGTTTTAGTTTCATGGACATTCTTTTTTTGTTTGTTTCTTTTTTGAGATGGAGTTCCACTCTTTTACCCAGCCTGGAGTACAGTGGCACCATCTTGGCTCACTGCAACCTCCTCCTTCTGGGTTCAAGCCATTCTGCCCCAGCTTCCTGAGTAGCTAGGATTATAAGTGCTCACCACCATACTATGCTAATTTTTGTATTTTTAGTAGAGACAGGATTCTGCCATATTGGCCATGTTGGTCTCAAACTCCTGACTTGAGGCGATCCATCTGCCTCTGCCTCCCAAAGTGCTAGGATTACAGGTGTGAGCGGCCCCTCCCAGCCGTTCCATGGATATTCTTATACTGTCCATTTCCACTTTCCTCTCTGCATATTATCTTTGTATCTGACCCTTACTTTGTTTCCTCAGCCTTTTCCCTCGTTGGTTTGGTAGCCCTGTTCATAAAGGCCATGACTTACCTCCTGTTAATAATACCTATCTTTACATTACATAGTGCTTAGTGAGATTTCACTAATCATATGTTTGATGAATCATTGTTCCAAATCCGGCCATTTTGCCATTTATCTGCTGCTATATTCTCCATGGAAGCCTTTTTGCTCATCTACAATTATTCTCCTATTTAATAATCTACAATTTAATAATCTATCATTGAATTGAGTATGTGAAGGAAGTCACACAAACCTATAGAATGTATTAGAAAAAAAATCAATTCACTTTGCTGGTTGTGAGATAGTTCTGTCAATAATATGGCTTCTACATTTTCTTTGAAGACATATACTGTAGGTGAAACATGTTACAGCATACCATCTCCCATATAGTTACCTAAGTTCTAACTGGAGGAAAGATGCAAACAGCTTATTAAAAGGGCTAAACACCGTTTTTAACTGTTGAAACATTATGGGCACATCCCACAGCTTTCCAGTTATATTGAATTATAACACCTTGATATTATGTAATTCTATACAAAGTAAATGACTAATATAATAGGTAAGAAAATGCATAATGTTTATCTCTTTTCCCTGGCAAGAACTGTTTCTACCTTAATCACTATTTTCCCTTCTACACAATTTGACACACACATATTAATCATAACCAGTTTAACTGGGGTACCTACTAATTGGCAACTTTATTTTTGTCATCCCTGACTTAAAGAAAAAGCATTTTCCTATAAATGAGTTTGAAGATAAATCAGCAACACATAATTTTCTGTCACTTATTAACAACATACTAAATTTTCTGTCACTCATTAGCAACATACTAAAATACAAAACACTTTGTTCATTTTGATTTTATTTAAGATACTTGATATTCTTAGTATTAGTATTCTGACCAGATAATTTCTTTTAACTGTCATTTTAAAAATGCATAAAGCTAAATTAAAATTTGCAAAGACTTTGGGGATTATAATTAGGTAATCATCTATGTGTGATGTGATTAAAAACTTTTTAACTATAACATATTTTCATCAACATTTTTGAGAGAAATATAAGGAGCAACACACTCATCTACAATCTGTGATAGTCCCCTTTACTACACTGTTTTCTACAATAAGATTTCATTAAAAAACTGATGTAGCTGGACAGTACACATAGCAAATAAATGATTTCTACTAAATATTATTATTAAGGTGAGCTGGGGCCAGGTACACTGACTCACACCTATAATCCCAGTGCTTTTAGAGGCCTAGGAGGAAAATTGCTGGAGACCAGTAGTTTGAGATCAGCCTGGGAAGCATAGCAAGATCTTGTCTCTAAAAATAAAAAAATTTTAAAAACCTTAGCCAGGAGTTGTGGTGTTCTCCTACAGTCCCAGCTACTCAAAAGCTGGGGTGGGAGGATTGTTTGAGCCCAAGAATTTGAGGTCACAATAAGCTGTGATTGTGCCACTGCACTCCAGCCTGAGTGACAGAGTGATATTCTGTTGCAAAATAAATAGATAAATAAATAAGAACTGGTTGGGAGACCTGGAATTATAAATAATATGCCAAATTGCAAATTTCAGGTGCCCAGTTAAAAATTAGTCTTCTACTCAAATGGTTACCAAGTCTCTTCTTTAAAGACAAAATAAAGCAAGACCTATTTTGTTACTTTTACCAGATACATCCATATTTTTAAATACTTTACCAAATTAGATTAATTTACTGTGTCTTGTTTAGAGGAAAAAAAGAGAAAATTATAAAAGACCTAGATATGCCAATAAATACTCTTTATCAGCATGAAGTAGCTTTTTATGTATCCTTCACTGATAGAATAACAACAGTGATATAGTGGAAAGAATCCAGGTTTCAGGATCAGAAAACCCTGGGTTGACTTGTTTGTTCTTGCACATACATTCACAAATACATGACACTATACAGGTGCCTTATTTCTGAACCTCAGTGCTTCCAACTATACTACAATAACAATTTTTTATCATAGGTAAATTTGGGAAAAGCAAATAAGCACTAAATGACTATAAACTATTGTTATTATTATAGGCAATCATTTACTTTCTTGGGTTTCATTTCACTCTCCATTAAAATAGAAATCATAAGGCCACCTCATTGGGTGGTTAGAGAGATTAGTAATATTGTATAAAAATAATCTAGTTAATACTTGGCACAAATTAAGTGCTCACTCATGGTACTGGTGGGAGGTAATTGAATCATATGGGCGGGTCTTTTCTTTGCTGTTCTCCTGATAGTGAGTAGCCATGGCCATGGTAGCAGCCATGTTGTTTTATTAGTGACATTTTAGTTAATTCATTTAAGAAACACTTAATGAATGTCTGCTCTATGTCTTGTTCTAGGTGCTAGTGATACCGTGGTGGATGAAACATACTATGTCCCTGCCTCAAAAAAATTAGGTTTGAGTGGAAAACAGATACTGAAAAACTAGGTTTAAGTGGAATGAAGGTTATTGCAGTAAAATGTAATCTACTGGGGGAGGTGGTCAGGGAAAGATTCTATAGATGATGTTTGTATTGAGTCTGTGGTAAGTGAAATTAACTAGGAAGATAAATGGCATAAAAAGCTTTATAAATGTAAAGCAGTAGAAAGTTAATCAAGCCTGAGGTGGTGAAGGAGGGCTTCCTAGAAAAAGTCAAATTTAAACATAGATCTGCAGAATGACTAGGAGCTAGCAGAATGTAGCAGAAGAATGGAAGGCCCATGAAGAAGAGAAAGAGATACCAGGAATAAATATTTGTAATAATCTTTGTAGTCCTAACCCATCCAGCCTCTTTTCCTAGCAGCCTCTCTTCCTCACTTCAGTGCCAAAGCTACAGTGAATCACAGGATTGTGACTACAATCCAGGTTTGGGAGTCTTGCTACCTAGCTTGGAGTCCTGGTTTCCCTATTTACCAGCGGCATAATTTAGGCAAATCATGTAACTTCTTTGTGCCCCATTTTAGTCATCTGTAAATGGAGAACTATCTCATACGGTTTAGGAGTAAGAAATATAAAATATTGAAAACATTCAGATTTGAGCTTAGTATATATTGAGTACTCAGTAAATGAGAGCTATTACTTTACTTAATGTATATCCTCAAGCAGGCCTTGCTGTCTCAACATACTCTTTCCTCTTTCTGGAATGCTCTCTCCTTCCCCTTTTAATCTACTTATTTATTGCCCACACTTTAAATTTTAGCTAGTAACTGAAACCTTTAGAGTAAATCATACAACCTAGTGATAATGCACACAGTGAGCAGGAAAGAGGCTTAGGACAGAGCATTAAAAAATGCCAGCATTTGAAGCATTTGGGAAATAAGAGAAACCAGCTAAAGAACCTAAAATGCAGGCCTGAGAGGCTTGAGAAAACTAAAAAGAGAATAGGATCATGAAAAACACTGGCATGAAGGCTTGCTAGTAGGAAGAAATTGTCACCAGTGTCCAATGATGCTTAGAGGCCAAGCTATATAAAGGCTAAATGAGTCATTCATTAGTGTTAAAGACTTGGATATTATCACCGACTTTAACAAGAGGAGCTTCAGTGGTATAGTAGTAATTTAAGAGATATTATGGTAAATGAAAGATTATTGAAAGCTGACAAGATAGAAATGACTTCATAAAATATTTAGCATTTGGTAGAACTGGACTCCAAATTACTATTTGATTTTGAGAATTTTCCTGGTTCTCCTCACAAACTAGAATATAAACTGTATAAACCTTAGAATCAGCTTGCTCAGATTAAAAATTATCTGGGAGTGATATTAGTAAGATGGCAGAATAGAAGTCTCCCGTTGATGTCCCACCATGGTAACAATAATTTGGCAGCCATCCACAGTCAAAAGTGCCTTTATGGGATTTGGGGGATGTGGGTATAATGTTGCAAAAATCCCAATAGAGCTTAAGACTAAGGAGGACCATTTTGAGAAGGCAGACCCATGGTCTGGTGGCAAGATAACCAACTATGGTACAGGAAATATAACCCCATTCCGCTGTGGACTTGGCTACAGGCTTATTAAGCCTTGTTATTGCTAATAGCAGTATTTGTCAAGGGAACTAGAAGGTGCCATGTTTGCTCATGCCTCAGGTAATAGGCCTCTTGTCTGTGGTGTGACTGCAAACTTTAAAGCAGAATATTGATCTGGTTCCAGTCCCTCTAAGCTGCATGCTGGGGACAGTCTTGACTACACAAGAACCCAATAGGAAGCCTGGTTATCCATATCCTCAGAGGCAGGCATGGACACACTGGTCTATGCTGTGAACCTTGAAGCAGCCCTGTAACTTAGTTATAGCCCCTCTCAGCTGTGGTACAGGGGCAATGTTGCCCACTCAGGGATCCACTCAGTTACCCAGCATGAGTACTCTCAGGGACACAATGGGAGGCAACCTGTCAGTGCAACTGGTAACAGGAACACCATGTACAAATCCAACTACAGACACTAAGACCCTTGTTGGAGGACGTCTGATCAACCCAGGAATCAGGTAGCATCAAGTCTCACCTGGTCCCATAATAACAGGCTCACCCAGTGTATGTAGCAGAGCCAACAGCCCCCACATGAACCAGCTCCAACCCCATTAAACTGCAATTCCAGATAAAATTTCACCAGCTCAAGGATTCAACAAGAGAAACACTATGCCTGCTGAAACCAGTTTGTAAAGACTGGAAGCAGTGTTTGCTTCTTCAAATGTAGAGACATAAATGCAAAGTTACATGTATCATGAAGAATCAGACAAACAGGATATCATCAAAGGAAACTAATAAATCTCTAGTAACTGATCCCCAAGAAATTGAGATATATAAGTTACCTGACAAAAAATACAAAATGATCACCCTAAAGAAGACCAATGAGATGCAAAAGAACACAGACAATGAAAGAAATCAGATAAATTTCTTGAATACATTCAGAAGTTTAAGAAATATAAAGTATAAAAAACAACCAAACATAAATCTTATATCTGAAGTGTACAATGATAGAAATGAAAGTTCAATAGAGAGTTTCAATAGAAGACTAAATCATACAAAAGCAAGAATTAGTAAACTCAAGGATAGGTCATTTGAAATCAGCAAGTTAGAGGAACAAAAAGGAAAAGAAGAATGAAAATAAATTTTAGAAAATCATATGGGCCTATGAGAAACCATCAAATGAATCAATATAAATACTATAGCTGCCAAAGAAAATGATAGGAGAACATGGCAGAAATTTTACTGAAGGAAATAATGGTTGAAAACCTCTCATATATTTGGGGGAATAAGGATAATAATATTCATGAAGCTTAGTGGTCCACAAGCAAGATGAAACCAAAAACAATTACCACAGGAAATATGATAACAAAATTGTAAAAATACCAGAGAATTATGAAAGCAGCAAGAAGAAAGCAAATTATCCAAGGGACTCCTCCCACACCCACCCATAAGCTATTAACAGATTTCTTAGCAGAAACCTTGCAGGTCAGAAGGGAGTGAGAAAATACATACAAAGCACTGAAGGATTTTTTTTTAAATTAAACTTTTCAGTCAAGAATATGATACCTTGCAAATCTGTCATTCAGAAATGAGACATAAAGACTTTCCCAAACAAAAGCTGAGAAGTTTATTACCACTATTCCTGTCTTACAAGTAATGCTTACAATGAAACAATACTAAATAACAGCATAAAAATCATATTAAAGTATAAAACTCACTGGCAAAGGTAAATATATCACCAAATTCAGAGTACTCTGATACTGTAATGATGGTGCACAAACTACCTTCAATCTTTGTACAAAAGTTCAAAGTCAAAAGTATTAAGCATAACTACAGCTACAATAATTTGTTAATGGATGCATGGTATAACCAGATCTAAAGAGTGATATCAATAGTAAAAAATGTATAGTGTATGAGAGGAGTAATGGTGTAGAGATTTTGTATGCAGCTGAAGTTAGTGTCAGCTTAAAATGGACTGTTCTACCCATAACATATTTTATGTATCCCTCATGGTAATCACAAAGTCAAAGCATTTAGTAAATACAGAAAAAAGAAAATAATTAAAGCTTACTACTACAAAAGGTCAACAAATCAAAAAGTAAAACAGGAAAAGAGGAACAAAGAACAATGGAATGGACAAAACAGTCAACAAACATTTAATAAAAAGGCAATAGTAAATGTTTACCTATCACTAATTACTTTTACAGAAAATAAATTTTCCAATCAAAAGACACAATAATAGAATGAATTAAAAAAAAAAGAGCCAACAATGTGCTAATGGGCTGCCTGCAAAAGATTCACTCTATCTTTAAGGACACACGTAATCTGTAAGTAAGGGATGGAAAAGAATATTTCGTGCAAATGGTAGTAAAAAGAGAATGGGGAGGATATACATTCATCAGGGAAAGGCTTTTAAGAAAAATCTGGCACAAGATGAAGAAGGTCACTATGCAATGATAAAGAGGTAAATTCATCAAAAGGAGATAACAATTGCATATATGTGGATGCACACACACACACACACACACACAACCTAACCTTGAAACATCAAAATAAATATAAAATAAATTTTAACATAACTGAAAGGGGAAAATAGCAATATAATGATAGTGGGGTGCTTCAATACCAACTTTTAACAATGAATAAATTATTCGGTCAGAAAATCAATAAAGAAATGATAGATGTGGACACCATTATAGAACAAATGGACCTAACAGATATATGTAGAAAATTCCATTCAACAGCACTAGACTGCCCATTCTTCCAAAGTATGAATGGAAAACTCTCCAGGATAAACTGTATGTTAAGCCACAAGCAAGTCAATGTAAGATGTTTGAAGTCATGTCAAGTAACTTTTCTGACCACAAATACATGGGACTAGAAACCAACAACCAGGAGAAATATTGGGACATTCACAAACATATGGTAAACAACACACTGATAAACAACTAATGAGTAAAAGAAGACAAAATATAAAGAAAAGAAACCAAGAAGTAACAAGACAAAAAAAATATAATTATCAAAACTTACATGATGCAGCAGAAACAATTCTAAGAAGGAACTTTATAGCAATGAATTCCTATGTTAAGAAAAAAGAAACATATCAAATAAACATCTTACTTTTACAACTCAAGAGACAAGAAAAAGAATAAACAGTGTTCAAAGTTATCAGATGGAAAAAAATAATAAAGATTAGAGCAAACATAAATGGAACAGAGGCTTGAAAGGTAACTAAGAAGTTCAACAAATTAAAGTTTGTTATTTTGAAGAGATAAACAACATTGAAAATCTTTAGATAGGCTAACCTAGAAAAAATATAAAGAACTAAAATAAATCCATAAATGAAAGAGGAGACATTACAACTGATACCGCAGACATTCAAAGAATTATAAGAGACTGGTATGAACAGTAATATGCTAACAAATAGGATAACACAGACAAAAATTGATAAATTCCTGACAGCACAAAACCTTCAAAGATTGAATTACAAAGCAATAAAAAATCTGAACAGGTCATTAATGAGTAATGAGATTGAAGCAATAATAAAAACCCTCCCAACAAAGAAAACTCCAGGATGAGATGGCTTCATGACTGAATTCTACTAAACATTTAAAGACAAATTAATGCTAACCCTTCTTAAACTGTTCCAGAAAATTGAAGAGGGAGTAACACATTCAAAATGTTTTTACAAAACTGGCATTATCTTGATACCAAAGTCAAAAAAAGGACCCTACAAGACAGGAAAATTAGAAGCCAATTAGTCTGATAAGTAAAGGTAAGAAATTCTCAACACAATACTAGCACACACCAAATCCAACATCACATTAATAGGAATTTACTGCTGTGATAGGATTATTCGGCATATGCAAATCAGTCTATTGATACACCACACTACTGAAATAAAGGGAAAAATTCATGTAGTCATCTCAATAGATAGAGAAAAATTATCAAAATTTAACATACATTCAATGATAAAAACTATCACCATAGTCGATATTGAAAGAATAAACCTGAACATAATAAAGGTCATATGTGACAAACCCAGAGACAATATCCTATTCACTGAAAAAAGCTGAAAACTTTTCCAGGATCAGGAACAAAACCAGAATGCCCAATCCCACCATCTCTATTCATCACTGCACTGGAAGTCTTATCCAGAGCAATTAGGAAATATGTGCTAATTCAAATTAGGAAATATGTGGAATGACAATAAGTCCAGGACAGCCAAAGCATTTTTCAATAAGAAGAAAAAAGCTGGAAGCATAAAACCCCTGATTTAAAACTATGTTACACATTTATAGTAATAAAAAACAGTATGGAGTTGACATAAAAACAGACACATAGACCAATGAAACAAAAAGTTTGGAAATAAACCTATCACATACCATCAACTAATCTTTTACAAGAGTGCCAAAAATACACAGTAGAAACGGTGATTTCTTTAACAAATGATGCTGGAGAAACTGGGTATCCACATTCAAAAAAATGATGCTGGATCCTTATCTCACACCATATACAATAATTACCTTAAAGTGGATTAAAAACTTAAATGTAAGAACTACAATTGTAAAATTTCTAGAAGAAAACAGGGAAAACGCTTCATGATATTGGCCTTAGCAATCATGACACAAAAATACGGAAAACAAAAGCAAAAACAGACAAATGTTATTGCAATAAACTTAAAAGCTTCTGACAACAAATGTTACATTCAACAAAATGAATAAACATTCTTTGGAGTGAGAGAATTTATTTGCAAGACATATATGTGATAAGGGGCTAATATCTGAAATATATAAAGGCACTCATACAACTCAAAAGCAAAACAAAAACAAAAGCGAAACAAACAAAAAAATCAAATAAACCAATAAACAAATGGGCAAAGTACCTGAATAGACATTTGATTTTCAAAGAAATACAAATGGCCAACAGTTATATGAAAAGTTTCTCAAATTAGTAATCATCAGGGAAATGCAGATCAAAACTAGAATGACACATTACCACACACCTGTTAGGATGGCCATTATCAAAAAGATAAGATATAAAAAAGATGTAGAGAAATGGAAATCCTCATAAACTGTTGGTGAAAATGTAAAATGGTACAGATGCTAGGAATAATGGTATAGATATTTCCTCATAAAACTGAACAGAATTACTATATGATACAGCAATCCCACTTCTGGGTATATATCTAAAGAAAATGAAACCAGAATATCAAAGTGATACATGAAATCCAGTGTTCATTGCAGCATTATTCACCATAGCCATGATATGGAAACAAGCTAAGTGATTGTTGATAAGTGAATAGATAAAAAATGTGGTGTGTATATATACACATACACAGTGAAATATTATTCAACCTCAAAAAAATTCTGCCAGTTGCAATAATATGGATAAACTTGGAGGATATTATACTAATGAAATAAGTTAGACACAGACAAATACTGTGTGAGTTAACTTATAAGTGGAGTCAATAAAAGTCAAACTCATAGAAATACAGAGTGGAACGGTGGTTTCCAGGGTCTGAGGTGGGTGTGAAAGAGGAAGAGAAGATGTGGGGCAAGGATTGGTGAAGCTTTCTGTTCTGCCATCTTGCTTTGTCTCCTCTTTAAGTTTTACTTGTTGTTCTTTTGTTACACTTTCTATATAACATTATGTGTATATTCATTTGTTATTGTATTCTCCTTACATATGACTTTCTTTCATAATTATTTAAAGTCTTAGTCTGCTCCTCTTCCAGTTACAGTCACTGTTATTCTAAGCCTGTAATCTACATCATTAATACAGTTTACAGCCATCACTGTTCTCTTCCATTCTATGTTACATTGACTTAGCTCTTTTTTGGATCTTGAAGCATTATTATTATTTATATGATTTACCCTTTCATCTTATTTTTTTGTTTTATCATTTTTGTTTAACCCAATTTGCATTCTCAAGTATTTTTAACACCAAAAAGCACATATTGTAAAAAATTGTTTTTGATAGTATTTTCTTATAAACTTGATATTTATATGTTGCTTGTTGTGCTACTTTGATTCTTCCTTTTACTCATATTATTTTTTCAAGTGTAATGTGGCCAGTTCCATCAAGACCTTTCGTTTTCTCTGACAGATTATGGGTGAAATCTATTGGAATTCAATCATTCATCCATTCCACAAATATTTATTGAGTTAAAACCCAGAGTGTTCTATGCAGATCATGAAATACATAATAGCTTTGACAAGATGTAAGTTTATTTCTCACTTTTAAACTACAGGTCCAAAATTCGCCCTTGGGTGGGCATGGTAAAACCTTCATATCAACAGGAAACAAGGCATCAACCTTTTGTATTCAAGCATGTCTCCTCATGCTCCAAAAAGTGAGCTGGAGCTCCAAACATCAAATCTACATTCTGTAACATGTCCACATATGAATTTCCAATAGTAGAAAACAAGGATCCCAGTGAAATTTTAATTTCACTCCAACAGTTTTTTTCAGTGTAAGTATGTCATAATTATCCATCATTATCTGAAATTTAAATCTACATGAGAATCCTCTATTTTATTTGAGTACCCAATCCATAGAGATTGCCTTCAAGTTTTGTATAATTTTTCCTTTCAGAATGGAGCACTGAAACCCTTGCTCTGAAGTGAGAAAGTCAGGGCCAAAATCAGGTGTTTTACTCCCAACTCTTCACTCAAAATCTCTAGCAACAATCTTACCTCATTTCCTGAAAGTGGAAGGCAAACACTGGCAAAATACACGAGGTTGGCCATTATTTTATTATCCTTTAGTGGGTGGCAGGAGGAGCAGGTCTAGGTACTTCTCCTTCCATCCTCCTGGTTCCTTGGAAGATTTTTTTTCTTTCTTATCTACACCATAATCCAATTTTCACTGGAGGTAGTAAACTATTGGTGTTTGTGATCATTCCATCTTCCCTCTTTAGGTCTCTTCCCAGTGGGGAAACAACGATACTCAACCTTGTTGTTGTTTTTGTTATTGTTGTTTTCTTTTCTGTCTGTGATAAAATATCTGCTCAGTTGAATTTTTATGTAAAGTGAAATGCATCACTACATACTTTTCAAAAAGATTTCACTTTACATTTCCCATAAGAGTTTTTTGGAAGACTGAGTGTAGAAGGTGGATAGAGAGCATTATAAGTTAGGCCAATTTCATAAATATTCTGTCTCTCTGTCATTTTCTGCTACATTTCAACTACTTAATATTGTGCTTATGTGATGCTGGTAATGCCATCTTTTAGTTGAGGTTGGGAGAGAGATGTTCCATAGTATGGCTTAATTGTATTCGTTTTAAAGTCTTAGTTTACACTGAAATATCTTGGTAGAATAGTCACAATAAGTTAGAAGATGCTGTCAATGCCCTGCCCAGATGTCATCTCACCAGCAAGTGCAGTCTTGCTTCTAACTGCTGTGAGTGCTGACTGCTCAAAATTGATCCCTTTCTCCAGTGAATTATTGTCTGCCATACAGAAGCTACCTCTAAGTTACACCCCATACTATTCTCTTATAAGAAGGCTACTTCTGTCGTGCATTTTGTACTTCAGAGCACCCTTAGGATCACAATGGATGTATGAGTTTGAGACCTTATTCTCGTTTAATAAGTGCCTTGGCTCTATTCTGCTACTCTCTCGCATTTTTATTCCCTCTGAGGACACTTCCTCAATAATTACTTGCACAAGAATGTCTATCACACAGTAAAGGTCTATGTCTAAAAATCCCAACCTAAGGCCACCAGCTAATATTTAAAAGGGTTACTGGTATATAATGATATATTATTCACTCTGTTGATTGCCTTATATGTATGATGTCATTTAGTAAACACAACTATCTTTTTATGTAGTATTATCTCAATTTTACAGGAGATGAAATTGAGAGAAGTTTCCTTTCCAAGTTTATAGCATTAATATGTGATGGAATTTGAGTTTAATGAATTAATACTGTCCTTATAACTGAGGAGAATAGAAATGAACAAGACACAGTTCCCACTCTCAACAAGACTCATACCCCACAAATGCATAAGAATGACAGTTTTAGAGATACTTTTGATGTTATTAACAGAAATATACCAATACAAAGGTATAACATGCCTCCATATAGGGGAAAATACTCTATAGATTTTTGTTTTTACTATATTTGTATGAGCCCATTGCTCAGTTCTCTATTCCATTGATTTGTAAGTCTATACTTTCATCAGTTCCACATTACCTTAATTTCTGTAGTTTCACAGTGAGTCCTGAGCTCAGGTATTGTAAATCCTCTAATTTTGTCCTTTTTAAAAATAGCTTTGGCTTTTCTAATTATTGTACCTTTCCATGTGTACTTCAAAATCTCCTTGTTGATAACTATTTTTAAAAGTCTGTCAAGATTTTGATTAAGATTGTAGTAAACAGATTTGCTTGAGATTTAATATTCTAATTTTTTTCAACCATATTTTTGTATTTTCAACATACAGACCTCTTCATCTTTTGCAAAATATGAACCTGAGTTAATTTGGGGGCGGTATTGTCATGGTATTGCATTTTTTAAAACCAAATTCCAATTTTTAATTGCTGTTAAATAGAAATATGGTTTACCTGTGCATATTGATTTTTGTAGCATGTGCCCTTGAAAAAAATCACTTTACTACTTCTAGGAGCTTTTTCATAAAGTTTTAAAGATTTTCTTATGTATACAAACATGTCATCTGCAGAGAGGGACATTTTTATTTCTTCCCTTTCAACTTATTCCTTTAACGATTCTCCTTTCTCCCAGCAAATTCTTTTAGATTTTGTTTCTCTGAGATATTCTAATTTATTTATTTAAAACATTTTTACTGAGTTGACAGTAGTTTTTTCTTTCTGCACTTTACAGGTTTCACCCCATACTTTCTAGCTTGCTTAGTTTTATAAAGAGTTTTATGCTATAAGTTACTCATCTGTATGTAATTGTATTAGTCTGCTCTCACACTGCTGTGAAGATACTACCTGAGACTGGGTAATTTATAAAGAAAAGAAGTTTAATGGACTCACAGCTCCACATAGCTGGGAGACTTCAGGAAACTTACAATCGTGGTGGAAGGGGAAGCAAGCGTGTCTTCCATGGAAGCAGGTGAGAGAGATAGTGAGTGTAGGAGGAAATTTCAAACAATTATGAAACCATCAGATCTCATGAGAACTCACTATCATGAGAACAGCATGGGGCAAGCTGTCCCCATGATCCAGTCACCTCCCACCAGGTCTCTCCCTGAACACCTGGGTATTATAATTCAAGATGAGATTTGGGTGGAGACACAAGGCCTAACAATATCAATGATGTTTCCTTTTTATCTGAAAACCTTTAATATTTTATCTTTCATTTTAACAAATTGAAAATGATATGCTTAAATGTGTGAGTTTGTGAATTTGTGTATGTTTGTTTATTTTATATGGTGTTTTCTGAGCTGCTTATCTCTGTGCTTTTGATTATATAATCAAATTTGTAAAATTCTTGGCCAATTTTTAAAAAATATATTTTCTTCCCTATTTTCTTTTTTTTCTTGTACAATCTTAAATATGCAAATATTAGATCATTTCCTAATGTCTCACAGGTTTTGGATGATATGTTCTGCTTTCTTCATTCTATAGTGTCTTTGTGCTACAGTTTAAGTAATTTTTGCTGGTATATCTGAGTAAATTAATTACTTTCTATATTGTGTTGAATCTAGTGATGTTATTGTGCTTTTCATGTCTAGGTTTTACATTTCAATTTTTTTATAGTTTCCATTTTCTCCATTAAAATTACCCATCTGATCTTAAATGTTGTCCACCTTTTAAAATTAACTTTCAGCATATTAATCACAATTATTTTAAATTCATTTTCAGATACTTCCAACATCTGTATAATATATGAGTCTGGTTATAATAATTTACTTTGTTTCTGTTTCCTATTTTTTTAAGCCAGCTCTCTTTTATAACACAGTAAAGATTGAGATAACTATTTTTAAATGCTTGAAAATTGGCATACATTCTCTTCTACTAGTCTTTATTAGGGATATTTAAGTTAATCTAAAAAAGAATTTGAGATGTATTGTTGCTATATTTATACTCATTATATCACAGTCTTCAAATATGTTTAGCAAAATCCATGGTTAATTTAAGGATTGGTTTGCCAGTGGATTTATTTCTTAATATATACTCCAAACTCAGTTTTAAGTTTTCTCTTTGCATTGTGTCTCAGTGATGTGTGTCTCTTGCAAGTTACTTGCTATTTGACACTTTGCTTAGTATTAAGGACCAGGAATGAGAATGTATTTTTTGTCTTACTACATAAATTTTAGCCTTAAGCAGGCATTTTGTCTTTACTGAAGACTTGGTAGACTTTGTTAAAGTGGATTTAGGTAGTCTTTACTCTCGAGCAGACGTTGGCAGAATTGTTTTATAAATAGCCTGCTAGTAAGTATTTTATTTTTTTTAGTTTTGTAGGCATAGAGTTTCTGTGGAATCTACTAAACTCTTCCATTATAGCAGAAAAGTAGTCATCAACATGTAAAATAGTCATTAACATATAAACAAATGGGCATGGCCAGGTTCCAACACATTATTAACAAATACAAATGACAGGATGGTTTAGACTCAAGAATCATACTTTTCCATTCCTTATTCTAGAGGATGGCCTTTACACATAAGGCTTAGGCTCTCTGGTGTCTGAGGAAAACCTACAGGTATTAGTGATGTCTATACTCTCTATCAAGGTCCGATGTCTAATACCTCTATTATCTGCATTTCACTACCAACCCCATAGTATCTATTTTCTGGTAAATCTTAGGCAGACTCATTTTCTGAATGTGCAGCCCAGCCTTTTAGCAAGTAACTCACAAGGGACACTCATGGACCTGTCTATCTCCACCCTCGTTTCCTGCATGGCATTTTCCTTCTGGGCACTCTAAACTTCAAACTTTATCTGCTTTAATTTTTACAATTTCTGAACTCTGTTTCCTCAGATCAATAGGTGGGCCACACTCTCCTTTGACTTCAGCTCATTGCTCTGCATTAAGAAAACATTCCTATAGCACAGAGAGTAGTAATTTGTCAGATTCTTCTGGTTCTTTGTGTGATGACTTTTTTTTTTTTTTACTAAAACGTGCATTGTCTTAGGGTATTTCGGCTGCTATAATAAAATACCATCAACAGGGTGGCTTACAAATAAAAATGTATTTCTCACAGTCCTGAAGGCTGGTAAGTCCAAGATCAAGGTACCAGCTGATTTGACATCTGGTAAAGGCCTGTTTCCTGGTGTTTAGGTAGTACCTTCTAGCTGTCAACCCACATAGTGGAAAAGGGGAAGGCCATTTTCTGGGGCCTCTTTTATAAAGGGACTAGTCTCACCCTCCTGATCTAATCACTTCCCAGAGTACCCATATCTTAATATCATCCCATTGGTTATTAGGTCTTCAACATATATATTTGGCAGGGGTGGGTAGGCACAAACCTTCACATCATAGAAGAAATCTTATGCATTGTGTTGTAACCCTTTGGATCTTATTTAAGCCACTGTTTTAGCTGGCTTTCTTTGATATCACTCTGGCAGGGGAAGTGGGAGCCACTGTCTCCTTTTTGCAAGTTAAGGGCAGAAATCCAGGTTGTCCACTTAGCTTCCATTGCCACCTGTCAGTTGGGGTGGTACCTTCACCTTGCTTAGGAAGTAAAGTGTCTCATTACTGCTACTCAACAGGCCTCTCTCTTCTGACAACACCCCTGAAAAAAGTTGCATGGGTGCCTTGTCACTGCCAAGCACAAATAGACACCATGCATACCCAGATACTGGAACTCCTCATTACACCCTGATGAAGTTAGAATGATTCCCCATCCAACTTTGGACACAAATTGGGGGTAAGAATAGCTTTTTCAATGTTAGGGATTGGCTGCAGTAGACGAGTTATTTTATCAAAATTTTTTGTCTTGTCTAGGCTACCTCTTTTCTTGTCCTTTGGCTAGACAAAGCAGAATTTTATTTGGGCTTTCTGTCTGTGCCTTTTGGCATTTCAAAGTTGTTGGCTTTCTTAGCTGCAACTCTCAAATATATGACACATAAAAAAGGAAGGATGGAAGGCAGGAAGGAAGGAAGGGAGGGAGGAAGGAAGGGAGGGAGGGAGGGAGGAAGGGAGGGAGGGAGGAAGGAAGGGAGGGAGGGAGGAAAGAAGGGAGGGAGGGAGGAAGGGAGGAAGGGAGGAAGTGAGTAAGGAATAAAGTTAGTGACTAAAAGATTAAGGGAACCAGGAAGAAGAAAGAGATCGAAGTAGAAAAGAAAAGAAACCCGGATGAAAGGAGAAA
>CAUYLG010000261.1:0-24694 GCA_963573385.1 Cacajao melanocephalus | reverse complement strand
AGCTAGGCATGGTAGCACATGCCTGTAGTCCTAGCTACTCAGGAGGCTGAGGCAGGAGAATCGCTGGAACCCAAGAGGCAGAGGTTGCAGTGACCCAAGATTTTGACATGGCACTGCAGTCTGGGGAACAGAGAGAGACTCCGCCTCAAAACAACAACAACAACAAACCAGCTGTCGAATAGCTGCCCAAGCAGGCCAAGATGGAACTGAGAGCCTGGCTTCCCAACCCCAATCCCGACACCCGAAGCCCACTGGGTGGAAAGGCTCACGCTGATGATGGCCTGCTGCGCCTCGTTGTTATGCACAAGCTTCGCTCTCTCCAGGGCCTTCTCAAAATTGTTCACGGCCGACTCAAAGTCTCTCAGCTTCACTGGAGAGCAAGGGGAGAAGGCACAGCACAGGTAGAGTGTGACAACGTGTGGTACACAATGGAGGCTCTGGCTGCCCGCCCACTGCCAGGGCCCATCAGAAGCTTGTGTGAGCTGTAGTCGGCCCCGGGCCCCAGACAGTATCACTGAGCTGCTCAGCACCATCCCTTCCACCGTGCTTCCGGCTGTGTCACTGAGGACCAGGACCGAGGAACCTGGGCCTTGCATTTCATTCAAAGGGGTTTGTGAGAGAAGGACACTGTGGTGCAGGCTAGCACACATATTATGTGTCTCTAAGAGTGGAGGAGAAAACCGTATCTTGCCCCATCTTCAGGTTGTTCCAGAAGAGGAAATTCTTTTTTTTTTTTTTTTTTTTGAGATGGAGTTTCGATCTTATTGCCCAGGCTGGAGTGCAATGGTGCGATCTTCCCTCACTGCAACCTCCACCTCCTGGGTTCAAGCGATTCTCCTTCCTCAGCCTCCCGAGTAGCTGGGATTACAGGCATGCGCCACCACGCCCGGCTAATTTTGTTTTTTTAGTAGAGACAGGTTTCAACCTCCTGACCTCAGGTGATCTGCCCACCTCGGCCTCCCAAGGTGCTGGGATCACAGGCATGAGCCACCACTCGGCTGGAAATTCATATTTTTTAAATGGTCATTCATTTTTTTCAAAAGTGATATGCAGACCAAACAAAGCATGGAGGCTGGATGTGATCCATGGGCCAGCTGCTGGAACCTCAGCTGTCTTAGAGTCCAGGCCCCAATCTGAACCAAGAGAAAACACGGCTCATCTGGGCTCTCCCAGCCAATTAGTGCTGGAGCTGGGAATAAAATGATTAATAGATTGAGAAATTAATTTGTGTCCTCAGAGCTTCATTTTTTCTTTTTTTTCAGAGAGAGTCTCACTCTGTCACCCAGGCTGAAGTGCAGTGGCACGATCTCGGCTCACTGCAACCTCCCCTTTCTGGGTTCAAGTGATTCTCCTGCCTCAGCATCCCGAGTAGCTGGGACTATAGGCAAGTGCCACCACACCCCGCTAATGTTTTGTATTTTAGTAGGACAGGGTTTCATCGTGTTAGCCAGGATGGTCTCCATCTCCTGACCTTGTGATCTGCCCGCCTCAGCCTCCCAAAGAGCTGGGATTACAGGTGTGAGCCACCATGCCCAGCCTCATTTTAAAAAATTAAACACACAGGTCAGGCCTAGCACGGTGGCTCATGCCTGTAATCCCAGTACTTTGGGAGGCCAAGGTGGGCAGATTGCTTGAGGTCAGGAGTTCAAGACCAGCCTGACCAACATGGTGAAATCCTGTCTCTACTCAAAATATAAAAGTTAGCCAAGCATGGTGGCAGGCAACTAGAATCCCAGCTACTCAGGAAGCTGAGGCAGGAGAAACACTTCAACCTGAAAGGTGGAGGTTGCAGTGAGCCAAGATTGCACCACTGCACTCCAGCCTGTGCAACAGAGCAAGACTCTGTCTCAAAAAAATTAATTAATTAAAAATAAATACTTACATACATATATACATAGGCCAGGTGTGGTGGCTCACACTTGTAATCCCAGCACTTTGGGAGGCTGAGGCAGGCAGATCACTTGAACCCAGGAGTTCCAGACCAGCCTGGGCAACATAGTGAAACCCCATCTCTACCAAAAATACAAAATTAGCCAGCTGTGGTACCTCATGCATGTAATCCCAGCTACTTGGGAGGCTGAGATGGGAGGATCCCTTGAGCTCCGAAGGTCAAGGTTGCAGTGAGCTGAGATCGCACTGCTGCACTCCAGCCTGGGTGACAGAGTGAGACCCTGTCTCAAAACACACACACACACACACACACACACACACACACACACACACATATATATTAATTAAATTAAATTAATTAATTAAAAGAGACAGAGTCTCACCATGTTGCTCCGCCTGGTCTCAAACTCCTAGCCTCAAGCAATCCTCTACCCTGGCCTCCCAACGTGCTGGGATTACAGGCATGAACCACCACACCTGGCTAAGAGCTTCACTTCAGGAAGAAAGAAGAAAGTGCTTAACAGCCAATTAAGAAAGCCAAGAAGGTACTTAACAACCACTGCCATCTTTTTTTTTTTTTTTTTTGAGATGGCATCTCACTCTGTCGCCAGGCTGCAGTGCAGTGGCATGATCTTGGCTCACTGCAAACTCCACCTCCTGGGTTCAAGCAATTCTCCTGCCTCAGCCTCCTGAGTAGCTGGGATTACAGTCGCCCGCCACTACACCTGGCTAAATTTTGTATTTTTAGTAGAGATGGGGTTTCACCATGTTGGCCAGGATGGTCTCGATCTCCTGACCTCATGATCCCCCCTCCTTGCCTCCCAAAGTGCTGGTATTACAGGTGTGAGCCACCGCACATGGCCACCACTGCTTTCTTTTACAATTGAGTATATCTAAGATCTACCTTCCTCCCAAACACTGCTTTGGGACTCACGGGGAAAGGAAGCCCTTGTGTTCATAAGTCAGATTGTAAAAGGCCATCACAGCCAGGCTCGGTGGCTCATGCCTGTAATCCCAGCACTTTGGGAGGCCTAGGTGGGTGGATCACGAGGTCAGGAGTTCAACACCAGCCTGGCCAACATGGTGAAACCTCATCCCTATTAAGAATACAAAAATTAGCCTATAATCCCAGCTACTTGGGAGACTGAGGCAGAAAATTGCTTGAACCTGGGAGGTAGAGGTTGCAGTGAGCCGAGATCGCACTGCTGCACTCCAGCCTGGGTGACAGAGCGAGACTCCATCTGTTTAAAAAAAAAAAAAAAGCCAAAAATTGAGGGGTGGGGTTAGGGGAGGGATAGCAGGGGGTGGGGGTATTGGGGAGGGAAAGCATTAGGAGAAATACCTAATGTAGATGACGGGGTGATGGATGCAGCAAACCACTACAGCATGTGTATACCTATATAACAAACCTGCAGGTTCTGCACATGTACCCCAGAACTTAAAGTATAATAAATAAATTTTTTTAAATGCCAAAAATTAGCCAGGTGTGGTAGTGGGCCCCTGTAATCCCAGCTACTCAGCAGGCTGAGACCGGAGAATTGCTTGAACCAGGGAGGTGGAGGTTGCAGTGAGCCGAGATTGCATCATTGCACTCCAGCCTGGGCAACAAGAGCAAAATTCCATCTCCATAAAAAAAGTACCAAGGCAGGAGAAACACTGCTCAATACATGGGCAGTGTTTTGAGGATGACATGATGCTGTCCGGGTCTCCAGCTGAGATCCTCAAGGGCAGAGGCAGGCTCAAGCTACCCCAAGCCCTAACCAAGCTTTGCTTAAAGTAGGCACTTACCACGTGCTGGTCAAAAGGGAGTGGTTTATCCCCACTCTCAGAATGATCTGGGAAGGAAAACACTGGGATGGCAAACTCAGTCCACAGGACTTCCAGCCCTGGGGTAAGCTAGGCCTGAAAGCTGGGAAAGGTAGGGTAGTCATCTCTGAGCCCATACCTTGTGCCTGGGCCACCAGAACACTGGCATTCAGTTGCCACTCAATGTCCCCTTCCTCCTCGGCACACTGCTGGGACTTCTCGCCATAATTCTGGGCCTGCCAGGCCTGGTCCAGCTCCAAATAGCAACGGCCAATCTCGTGGAACAGCCAGGTCTTCTCCAGGGTGGTTTTTGCCAGAGGGATCTTTTCTTCCCAGCTGGGGACATAAAGAACCAGGGTTAGCTTCTTGCCCTAAAACCATACAGTAGGCCACAGGATCCCAAGGCTTCCTGCTGGGTGATGGAATCAAACTTATTCTCCAACTAATAGTTCTTTTAGATACAAGGGTATAAAGAAATTTTAAGACTACCAAGCCAGGTGCAGTGGCTCACACCTGTAATCCCAGCATTTGGGAGGCCGAGATGGATGGATCACTTGAGGTCAGGAGTTCGAGACCAGCCAGGCCAACTTGGTGAAACCCCATCTCTACTAAACACACAAAAATTAGCTGGGCGTGGTGGTGCACACCTGTAGTCTCAGCTACTCAGGAGGCTGAGACAGGAGAATCGCTTGAACCCAGGAGGAGATTGCAGTAAGCTGAGACACGCCACGCCACTGTACTCCAGCCTAGATGACAGAGTGAGACTCCATCTCAAAAAATAAAAAATAAAAAATAAAAAAAACAAAGGAAAGAAGACTACTGAGACTGTTTTGGTAACATCCACAGAATGTGGAATTTAATATAACAGTTGAGGCAGGCACAGTGACTCATGTCTCTAATCCTAACACTTTGGGAGGCCGAGGTGGGCAGATCACCTAAGGTCAGGAGTTTGAGACCAGTCTGGCCAACATAGTGAAACCCTGTCTCTACTAAAAATATAAAAATTAGCCAGGCATGGCGGCAGGTGCCTATAGTCCCAGCTACTCAGCAGGCTGAGGCAGAAAAATCTCTTGAATCCAGGAGGTAGAAGTTGCAGTGAGCCAAGACTGTACCACTGCACTCCAGCCTGGGCAACAAAGTGAGAGTCTGTCTAAAAAAAAAAAAAAAAGCCAGGCGCGATGACTCATGCCTATAATCCCAGCACTTTGGGAGGCTGATGAGGCGGGCGGCTCATGAGGTCAGGAGTTCAAGACCAGCCTGACCAACATGGTTAAACCCTGTCTCTAAAAAACAAAATAAATAAGATGCAAATAATAAATAAAAAAGATGAAAACAATGTGGAAAAACAGCATTTGAAGTAACACAAAAATAGGGCCACATCTATGGAATGCGGAATTTAATACAACAGTTGAGGCTTATGTCTCTAATCTTGGCCACCTGGTGGCTCATGTCTCTAATCTCAGCACTTTGTGAGGCCAATGTAGGCAGATCACCTGAGGTCAAGAGTCCGAGACCAGCCTGGCTAACATGGCGAAACCCCAACTCAACTAAAAATACAAAAATTAGGCTAGCTGTGGTGGCTGACACCTGCAATCCCAGCACTTTAGGAGGCCAAGACGGGTGGGTCAGGAGGTAAAGAAATCAAGACCATCCTGGCCAACATGGTGAAACCCCGTCTCTACTAAAATACAATGCATGCCTGTAGTCCTAGCTACTTGGAGGCTGAGGCAGGAGAATTCCTTGAACCTGGGAGGTGGAGGTTGCAGTGAGCCAAGATCAGGACACTGCACTCCAGCCTGGCGCCAGGCGACATGGAAGACTCTGTCTCAAAAAAACAAAAAGGCTGGGGGTGGTGGCTCACGCCTGTAATCCCAGCACTTTGGGAGGCCAAGGTGGGTGGATCACGAGGTCAAGAGATCGAGACCACCCTGGCCAACATAGTGAAATCCCGTCTCTACTAAAAATACAAAAATTAGCCGGGCATTTGGCACGCGCCTGTAGTCCCAGCTACCTGGGAGGCTGAGGCGAAAGAACTGCTTGAACCGGGAGGCAGAGGTTGCAGTGAGTGGAGACTGCGCCACTGTGCTCCAGCCTGGTGACAGAGCAAGACTCTGTCTCAAAAAAAACAAAAACAAAAAACAAAAAAATTAGGCCGGGTGCAGTGACTCATGCCTGTAATCCCAGCACTTTGGGAGGCCGAGGCGGGTAGATAATGAGGTCAGGAGATTGACACCATCCTGGCCAACATGGTGAAACTCTGCCCTACTAAAACACAAAAAATTAGCTGGGTGTGTTGATGGGTACCTGTAGTCCCAGCTACTTGGGAGGCTGAGGCAGGGGAATCGCTTGAACCTCGGAGGCGGAGATTGCAGTGAGCCGAGATCGTGCCACTGCACTCCGGCCTGGTAACAGAGTGAGAGTCCGTCTCAAAAAAAAAAAAAATACAAAAATTAGCCAGGCATGGTGGCAAATGCCTGTAAGCCCACCTACTCAGGAGGCTGAGGCATGAGAATCACCTGAACCTGGGAGGCACAGCTTGCAGTGAACCAATATCGTGCCACTGCATTCTAGCCTGAGAAACAGAGCAAGCCTCTATCTCAACACACACACACACGTACACACACATGAATAACATTTAAGAATATTATTGCCAAGTAGTAATGCCAGCACTTTGTGAAGCTAGGGCAGGTGGATTGCTTGAGCCCAGGAGTTCGAGCCTGGGCAACATGGCAAAACCCCATCACTACAAAAAGTACAAAAATTAGCCAGGCACAGTGGTGTGTACCTGTAGCCCAGCTACTTGGGAGGCTAAGTCGGGAGGATCACTTAAGCCTGAGAAGTTGAAGTTGAAGTGAGCTATAATCGTGTCACTGCACTCCAGCCTGGGTGACAAAGTGAGACCCTGTCTCAAAAAAAAAAAAAAAAAAAAAAAAGAAAAGAAATTACTAAGTATATATAAAAGAAAATCAAAACAAAAAAGATTGGAATGAAAAAATCACAAGATCAATAAAAGATGTAGACCTAGTTTAGTTACTCAGGAGACTGAGGCAGGAGGATCCCTTGAGCCTGAGAGTTTGAGACTGCAGTGAGCTATGGAGGCCAGGTGTTCGAGACCAGCTTGGGCAATATGGTGAAACCCCATCTCTATTAAAAATATACAAAACTTAGCTGGGTGTGGTGGCATATGCCTGTAGTCCCTGCTACTCGGAGTCACTTGAACCCTGGAAGCAGAGGTTGCAGTGAGCCAAGATCATGCCACCACACTCCAACCTGGGTGACACAGCGAGACTCTGTCACAAAAAAAAAAACAACCAAAAACTCACATAAACATACATACATACACCCCATATACACACAAATTGCCTTTTTAGAGCACCGATAACATTTAGATTATTTTTTTGACCAGGTGAGGTGGCTTATGCCTATAATTCCAGCACTTTGGAAGGCCAAGGCTGGCAGATTACCTGAGATCAGGAGTTCAAGACCAGCCTGACCAACACAGAGAAACCCTGTCTCTACAAAAAAATACAAAATTAGCCAGGCATGATGGTGCATGCCTGTAATCCCAGCTACTTGGGAGGCTGAGGCAAAAGAATCGCTTGAACCTAGGAGGCGGAGGTTGCAGTGAGCAGATATCTCACCATTATACTCCAGTCTAGGCAACAAGAGCAAAACTCCATCTCACAAAAAAAAAAAAAAAAGAATTAGCCAGTTAGCCAGCTGTGGTGGCATGTGCCTGTAGTCAGCAGCTACATGGGAGGGAGGATTGCTGAAGCCTAGGAATTTGAAGCTGCAGTGAGCTATGATCGTGCCACTCTACTCCAGCCCCAGCCTAGAGACAAAGTCTCACTCTTTGTGTGTGTGTGTGTGTGTGTGTGTGTGTGTGTGTCTGTGTATGTGCGTGTGTGAGATGGATCTCACTCTGTTGCCAGGCTGGAGTGCAGTGGTGCAATCTTGGCTCACTGCAACCTCTGCCTCCTGGGTTCAAGTCATTCTCCTGCCTCAGACTCCCAAGTAGCTGGGACTACAGGAGTGTGCCACCATGCCTGGCTAGTTTTCTATATTTTAGTAGAGACGGGGTGTCACCATGTTGGCCAGGATGGTCTCTGTCTCCTGACTTCTGATCCACCTGCCTTGGCCTCCCAAAGTGCTGGAATTACAAGCGTGAGCCATCTCACTGGGCCCACTCTAACGTTTAAAAAAAAAAAGTCTGGCAGTTAGGCTATTTGAAGAGCTTAGACACTGTTCCCAGTGCCCCTACACAACCACATGGAGTCACAGAATCGTTTCAGAAGATATCTCAGAGGTTAATTGATCCCCCAATTCTTGAATTTCCCCAAAGGTAAGAATTACCTGGAGTGTTGTTAAAAAGGATTCCTAGGCTCCAATCCAAACCTGTAGAATCAGAATTTCCCGGAGAGATGCCCAGTAATTCATATTACTAACAAGTACTCCATATGATTATTTTACTTATTATTTATTTTTGAGACAGGATCTTGCTCTATTTCTTACAGGTAGTTAGGCATGAGTAGGGCAGCTGAGGGCTCTCCCTGACTCACCAGGAATGTCAGGTGATGGTATGGCAATTATCACATTGCCTCTCTAAAAGTGATAAATTGACCAGGCACAGTGGCTCATGCCTCTAATCCCAGCACTTTGGGAGGCCGAGGTGAGCAGATCACCTGAGGTCAGGAGTTCAAGGCCAGCCTGGCCAACGTGCTAAAACCCTGTCTGTACTAAAAATTCAAAAATTAGCTGGGCGTGGTGGCACATGACTGTAGTCCCAGCTACTCGGGAGGCTGAGGCAGGAGAATCGCTTGAACCTGGGAGGTGGAGGTTGCAGTGAACCAAGATCACACCACTGCACTCCAGCCTGGGCAACAGAGCAAGACTTCATCTCAAAAAAATAAAAGAAATTAAAATAAAAGTGATAAATTGGCAGCCCAGGCCAGAGAGAGGCCATTTCCTGATGGTCCACACCTGTAGCACTGAAGTGTTAATTGAACGTAGACCGCAGGGAGAAGCAACTTCCCAGGCATGCACATTAAGAGACAAAACGGTAGAGCATGGACTTCTGGAGGCACTCCACTGGTAAAGGGGAGAAAGCCTCAGATAGGCATGTGTACAACTTCCTAAACACACGGTGCATGCTTACGTCCCAAGGGTAACGAGGGCACTGCACATATAGGCAGCCCACCCTAAGGGAAGAATTATGGGAAAGGGGCCAGGCTGTAAAGTCCTAGGATCAAGGTTCAACACCGCACTTGTCCTGCTCAGCACCCACTTGGGTCTCTTCCAAGTGTACTTTCTTTTCTGCCCTAAAGCTTTTTTTTTTTTTTTTTTTACAGTTATGAAACGTATGTTTATTCTGAAACTTCTAACTAGTTGTATAACTAACCCATGACAAAGTACCAGATTAATTTTACTTTATTTCTTCAGGCCTGAGGTTTATCGAAGACTTCAAATTTGAAGATAGGGAAGGTATATTCATGTCTCCTTTACCAAACATTTGCTTGGGCGTAAAAGCTCCCTCTCCAGATCTTGCTGATATTCTGGACCAGCATCAACAGGTCCTCCAGATGTCTGTCGCTTAGATTTGTATTCTCTAATCTTGTTCACAAACGGTTTCTGTATAGGATCAAGTTCCTTATTTAATGCCACTGCTGTAACACCAACGTTCCTCTGCAAATGGAACGAGACTGCTGACCAAATGACAGAGGAGAACCTGAAAAGCCTCTGAAGAATCATGTTAATTCTATGTTACTTGCACTCAGTCCTGATTTGCCAAAGCCACCACCACTGACACCACCGTTCTCAAGCTTTTTTTTTTTTTTTTTTTTTGAGACAGAGTCTTGCTCTGTCACCAGGCTGGAGTGTAGTGGTGCCATCTCAGCTCACTGCAACCTCTGACTCCCTGGTTCAAGCAATTCTCCTGCTTCAGCCTCCCTAGTAGCTGGGACTACAGGCATGCATCACCATGCCCAGCTAATTTTTGTATTTTCAGTAGAGATGAGGTTTCACCATGTTGGCCAGGATGGTCTTGATCTCTTGACCTCATGATCCCCCTGCCTCAACCTCCCAAAGTGCTAGAATTACAGGTGTGAGCCACTGCACCCAGCCTACCCTAAATCTTTTTTTTTTTTTTTTTTTGAGACACAGTCTCACTCTGTTGCCAGGCGCCAGGCTGGAGTGCAGTGGCGCAATCTCGGCTCACTGCAACTCCCACCTCCTGGGTTCAAGCAATTCTCCTGCCTCAGCGTTCCGAGTAGCTGGGACTACAGGTGCACGCCACCATACCCAGCTAACTTTTTTGTACTTTTTAGTAGAGACAGGGTTTCACCATGTTGGCCAGGATGGTCTCGATCTCTTGATCTTGTGATCCGCCCGACTCAGCCTCCCAAAGTGCTAGGATTACAGGCATGAGCTACTGTGCCCGGCCCCTAAATCTTTTTAATAAACTTCCACTCCTGCTCTGAAACCTGTCTCAGTCATTTTTCTGCCATATGTCCCTCAGTCAAAATCTTTCTTCTGAGAAGGCAAGAATTGAGGTTGCTGCAGACCTGTCCAGATTCACCACCAATAACTTGGATACCTTCCATGGGTAACATATTGCCCAGGCTGAAGTGCAGCAGGTGATCATGTCTCACTGCAGCCTCAGCCTCCCAGGCTCAAGTAATCCTCCCACCTCAGCCTCCCAAGTAGCTGGGACCACAGGCACAGGACACTATGCCTAGCTAATTTTTTTTTTTTTTTTTTTTTTTTTTATACAGACGGAGTCTTTCTGTGTTGCCTAGGCTGGATTCTTATCACTGGAAAAAAATTTTCATATTAGGGTGAGAAGTTCTAATGGCGGAGGTGGGGAAGAGGCAATTCTTGATCACTCACGTGTCAATGGCTTGCTGGAATTTCCCAACTCTGGCAAAAACTCTGCCAATGTTGTCAAGGGCTCTCGATTTTGCATCAGGAAGGCCACTGTGGGGAAGAAGCAAAACAAGCCATTCACTAGAAATCAGCTGTTCTAGGCACTGTGGAAATAGGAAGGCAGGCAAAGACAGGGGCCCTGGCCTCAGAACCTCAGGGTTTCAGTTGGAGGGACAAGGCCCAGTCTGGCAGGAATATGGCACATAGGTTCTCCTGTGCCTTAGGGCCAAGAGTGAACATTATCAGGACTTTTCTGGAGGGTAATCAGTCAACAGCTTGCAAAGATGTCCCTTTGAGCCACCAATTGCCCTTCTAGGAATCTACCTCAAGAAGATAATGTGACAAGAACAGTCATTAAAGCACAGTGTATAATAAGACGCATTAACGATAATCTAATTTTTTTTTTTTTTGTATAGAGTCTTGCTTTGTTGCCCAGGCTGGAGTGCAGTGGCATGATCTCAGCTCACTGCAATCTCCACCTCCTGAGTTCAAGCAGTTATCCTGCCTTATCCCCCTAAGTAGCTGGGATTAAAGGCACATGCTGCCACGCCCAGCTAATTTTTGTATTTTTAGTAGAGACAAGGTTTCGCCATGTTGGAAAGGCTGGTCTCGAACTCCTGACCTCAGATGATCTACCTGTCTCAGCCTCCCAAAGTGCTGGGATTACAGACATGAGCCACCGTACACAGCCAAAAAAATAATCTAAATGTTATCAGTGCTCTAAGAAAGGCAGAGAGTGTGTGTGTGTGTGTGTGTGTGTATGTGTGTGTGTGTGTTTGGGGTTTGTCTTTTTTTTTTTTTTTTTTGAGACAGTGTCTCACTATGTTGCCCAGGTTGGAGTGCAGTGGCAAGACCCTGGGTCACAGCAACCTCCACCTCCGGGGTTCAAGTGACTCCCATGCCTCAGCCACCAAGTAGCAGGTACTACAGGCACGTGCTACCATGCCCAGCTAATTTTTGTATTTTTAATAGAGACACGGTTTCGCCATGTTGCCCAGGCTGGTCTCAAACTCCTGGCCTCCATAGCTCACTGCAGCTTTAAACTCTTGGGCTCAACGGATCCTCCTACCTCAGCCTCCTGAGTAACTAGGTCTACATGCTTGAGAAACTACACCTGGCTAATTTGCCCAGGCTGGTCTCAAATACCTGGTCTCAGGCAATCCTGCCTAAGCCTCCCAAAGTGCTATGACTATAGGTGTGAGCCATTGTGCCTGGCCTGTGTTTATTTTGGAGAGCAAGACACACTTTTTTTAAAAAAAGAAAGAACATAGCAAGGAACTGCTTTTGTTTTAAAAATCTGACATATGTACATGAGTATGCAGGTAAGTACACTCAAAAAAGGCCAGAAATGATTCCAACAAGATCATCTTGGGAAGTGGCGGGAAGTGGATTGCGAGGACAACTTTCAGGTTTTGCTCTCAGTACCCACCCAGTTCCGGATCAAGACTGCGAGCCTAACATTATAGTACTTGTGTAAAAACAAACAAAGGCACTGTGGCTCATGCCTGTAGTCCCAGCTACTCAGGAGGCTGAGACAGGAAGATAGCTTGAGCCTAGGAGGCAGGCTTTTCAACCTTTACTGAAATGTTGAAGAACGCGTGGGAAGCATTCCTGGGGCTGGAGGATATGCACAGGGCTCTGCACTGGCTGGGGCCCAGAATGCCTGGGGGCCTCAAGAAAGCCAGGTTAAGAGAGGCCAGAAGTCAGGTGAAGAAGGGCAACCTGTGTTGAGCAGGGCATTGAAACTTCATCCCAACCACAGGAGTTGCTTTTCAGAGAAAGGCCAGCTGAGCTGCAGGAAGGCCAGGTCAGAGCAAACAGGCAGAAGTGAGGAGGGCCTGGACTGAGTTGTGGGAGGGAAACAAAGAAGGCAGACAGGACAGAACGTGGCCGGCCTGGGCGTGAACAGTGAGGGGGCCGGGCATGGGGGCTCACGCCTGTCATCCAGGCCAACCTAGGCAACATGGCAAAAACAGTGAGTGGAGGGAGGTGTCTGGGAAGCCTCCCGGGCTTCTGGCCTGGGGACTGAGTAGCCGACAGTGCCATCCTTGAGGACGGGGAACCCTTGAGCAGTAAGTTTGGGAGGAAGATAAGGGATTCCGATTTGGATATGTTAAGTTTAGGATTCCTGGGGGACATCCAGATGGAAATGTCTTAGAATCTGCTGGACACCAAGGTCTGAGGCTCAGGAGAGAAGTCTGGCGAGAAGTAAAGATTCCTAAGTCATTCGTGCAAGGGAGATGGTTAGATCTAAGGTACCATATATATACATCATATCTAATCCCCAAAATCCCTGTGGGTTGGTATTATTATGCCTTTATTAGAGATGAGGAAACTGAGGAGAGGAGCAACTTAATCAAATCCACACAGCTACTAAGTGGCAGAGCCAGGGATCAAAGACAGGTCTGGCCCTAAAGCTGTCTTTTTCTAATATGGCATAGCCAATATGGGATATTCCGGTCCAGCACAGTGGAGGCAGGTGAGAAATGAACTGAAAATAGAAAGCATGTGGGGCTTGGATAAGTGAAGAGGAAAGGGCAGGAGACAGGAATGTTCAGGAACGTTTGACCCCAAGGGAAGACTGCTATAAGAGGGCAAGGATGGGTTCAGAGAGGGCCTGAGGGCCAAGAAAAGGGGCTCCACCTTTAACCTGCAGATGGTGAGGGGCCCTGGCCTACTCGTGAGCAGGGGAGGGAGAGTTCATAGCCTGTGTCTCTGGAGATTTGTGGGAGGAGCTGGAGAGAAACAGCAGAAGCAGGGGAAGCAGCAGGAGTCAGGTTGGCTGAGGGCTGGGCACTGAGGGCAAATGAAATGACGGGAGACCAGCGAGGCTCAGACTGGTGAGATGAGTAGAAACCAGCCAAGAGGAAGTCAAGAATGACTCCCAAGAGTAGAACCAGGATGCTGAGAAAGTGATGGAACCTCCGGGTGGAAGCCAGAGAGTCTTGAGAAGAGCTCATTTCTAGAGAGCTGGTGTTACTACTATTGTGGATACCAGGTACTGTCCTAAGCTCTGCACATGTACTTCTGCATTTCTTCCTCCCTTCCGCCCTACAGGATGCCCAGCTAACAGAGGAGAAGACCCTGAGGCTGAGGGAGCTAAAATGACTTGTCCCAGGTCCCACAGCTGGGCGGTGCAAATTCCACAGCCTAGGTCTGCCTGACTCCACAGCTAGTGCTCTTGGTCAGCGCTGGTTTCATAAGACCATGCTTGAACCGACCCCTACCCACTTCCTTCAGCCTCCTCTTGGCCACTCTCCCTGGCAATATGCTGTGCTCTCCAGCCTTAAGTACCCTTCAGTCTCAGGACCTTTCCATAGGCCCTGTGTGTCCCCAGTGTCATCAAGTCTTCCTGGAATATATTTCTCTGGATCCTGTACTTTTCTTTCATGGCATTTATCACAACTGCAATGAATTAGCTATGTCCCTTTGGGCTTGACCTCTGCAGGGAAATGACCCTTGTGTCTGGTCGTTACTGTGTTCCCACACTAGCAGCATCTGGCATGTCTGGGGCTTCACACGTGCTTGTTAAGATGATGTAAGACAAAGAACTATTGGGGCCGGGCTTTGTGGCTCATGCCTGTAATCCAAGCACTTTGGAGGCCAAGGCGGGCAGATTACCCAAGGTCGGGAGTTCAAGACCAGTCTGACCAATATGGTGAAACCCCATCTTTAAAAAAAAAAAAAAAAAGAACTATTGCAGGAGTATACCAGACAAAAAAAAAAAAAGTAAAAAAAAAAGATGATGTAAGAATATAAACATAACCTAAGAGCCAGACCACTGGGTGGCTTTTTGGAATTTTGAGCCACTACCCTCCTTTTTGCACCAAAAAAGCTAACAGTCTAGGTGCCCCCACCCTCAGTCCTGGGCAGGTGGTCCCCACCTCCAGGAGAATCTAACTTGGGCATGCAGGGCAGAAAATGGGGATCAAGCCACCAGCAGCCCTGGCAAGGGCCTCAGATAGCCCCAGCAGCTCTCTTCTGCAGGGTCGTGGCAGTGGCCTGCCCCAGGACACTCACTATTCCTTGGCGATCTCCAGGTCCTTTCTGTGGCTCTGCAGGGCTGCTGCCATCTGCCCCAGCTCAATCTGGGCATTACCTATGCAGCTGTACAAGTTTCCAACCAGTTCATCCTTGTTGGATACCTCTTCCTTGTTCCATTCCAGTACCTTCTTCAGCACTTTCTCAGCTTTCTGAAGACTCCCCTCAGCACTGCCACTGGTGAGCACTGGGAAAGGAAAGGGGTGCTGTGGAGACCAGGACAGCCTCCTCTTCGCTGACGGGGTAACTCCTCTCCCCGCAGAGACCATCTGCAGGTCAGAGAGACCAGGGGCTCAGGCTCCTATGTTGCTCCTACCCCACCCTCTGAGAACAACACCCACACATGTCAATGTCCTCCAGGCTCTTGAGGATGTAATGGGCTGTCTGTGAGGGACTGCGTTTGTGGTCCCGCAGCCATTTCTGTTGCATCAACTTCCGGTCTCGCTCCCTGGCGTAGATCGGCTTCTGCTGCCTCCAAAAGTTGCTGTGAGTATCCAGGTAGTTGATGCCAGTCATGATGAGGTCCTCCACAGTCAGGCCGCCCTTCATAGTGCCTTTGATCAGATCTGTGGGGAAGGGGTGTGAGGAGGCGTTAAGGAGAACAGGCCTCTAGGGGAGATGCCTCCTGTTGCCTCCCGGTAGCTGCTGCAGGGCCCTCTGTGAAGAGCTCTGCCAGGAGTTGTTGAAACAGAGAGGAATGTGAGTGTACATGGTGGCAGAGTGGGTTTATCCAGGCCAGGATGCAGCCAGAGCCCCACTCTCAGGCAGTTCCATGGGATGAGCCCCTTATGGCAAGATCTGAGGAGCTAGCCAGAAGGGGTAGCTGATGGATGGCTCGCTGAGAAGCCTCGGAGCTTCCCCAGTTCAAGCTGTGTCCTCAGAGAACACTGAGTCTAAATGCACGATCTGGCCCAGGCTGCCAGTGCCCAGTGATTTCCCAGGTACCCAGTGGGCCCGTGTATGCGGGGAGCTGGAAGGGGTGGTGCCCAAGTCCTGCCCACTGCTCGGCCAGAATTACAGCCAGCAGCAAAGCTCCAAGGCCACTTGGGGTCATATCAAGCCACCCTTTTCTTCTGCGGCAGGTCCTCTGGAGAATAGGAGGCATTCAGGCCTGTTGCCAAGGAGATGTGCCAGCAGTGAAGCTGTTCCTGTGTCACGGCCCTGCAGGGATCCCTACACGTGACCTTGGGAAGCCAATCCTAGAGAAGAGGCATTTGATTCACAGGTGACCTTGTTCAGGCTTATCAGCTAATGGCAATACTCCCATCCCCATGTTTATATGAGACATTAATCTCAGGGCTCTGTCCTGCATCCTGTCACTGGCAGCAGTATGGTAAAAGAAGGATTAGACTGGCAAGGTGCGGTGGCTCATACCTGTAATCCTAGCACTTTGGAGGGCCGAGGTGAGCGGATCACTTGAGGTCTGGAGTTCAAAACCAGCCTGGCCAACATGGTAAAACCCCATCTCTACTTAAAATACAAAAAATTAGGCTGGGCTTGGTGGCTCACGCCTGTAATCCCAGCACTTTGGGAGGCCAAGGCAGGCAGATTACAAGGTCAGGAGTTTGAAACCAGCCTGGCCAATATGGTGAAACCCCATCTCCCCTAAAAATACAAAAAATTAGCCGGGTGTGGCAGTGGCACCTGCAATCTCAGCTACGAAGGAGGCTGAGGCAGGAGAATCGCTTTAGCCCAGGAGGCAGAGGTTGCAGTGAGTCGGGTTCATGCCACTGCACTCCAGCCTGGGCGACACAGCGAGACTCTGTCTTTAAAAAAAAAAAAAAAGCATTGGACTGGCAGTCAGAGGCCTGGGTTCTGGTGCTGACTGCACTGTGAACTTACTTGTCGCCTTGTAAAAGTTCCTCCCCAATCAGGGTCTCTATTTCCTTATCTATGAAAGGAGAACTTGGACTAGATGATGTTTCAGAACATTCTAGAAGTAACATCCTCTGATTCAAGCACCTGTCGCTGGATTCCTTTGCCCATTGTACACATTGAAGGCAAAGGGGATGCCTCTTCAGGGTCTATGGTGGTAAAGGAGACCAAATCTCTGTTGTTCCCTCCCAGGGTACCATAGCACTTAGGACCACTGCTCTAAAATTGGACGTCCTGGATTCAAATATAAGCTATGTCATTGCCTACCTATATGTGACCTTAGTTTCCGTTGGTCTGCGCCTCAGTTTCCTTATCTGTAAAATGAGAATGCTAATAAAACCTGTCCATAGGTACATGTCAGCTAATATTACATGACAGGTTCTGCCTTCGGCTCATGCATTCAGCATCCACCCAGGTTTCCTTTCCCCCAAGGCCCCATGCCAACAAAGTGTCCGAAACCTTCATCCAATAGGAGCTTCTCCAAATACTCTTTGTCCACGTAGAGCTCCCCGAGAAGCTGGCGGACAGTCTTCTCACTCTTGAGTGAGCCCTTCCGCTTGGGCTCTCCCTTGGTGGGGCGTAAGAGGTGTTTCATGGGCTGAGGCTTCTGATGGGCTTTCATATTCTGAGAAAATGGAACAATACCCAACAGAGCTTCAGCAAGGAGCACAGCGTATCCAGCCATGGTCCCAGCATCTATGATCCCAGATTCCTCCAACTCCAGGACTTTTCCGTGGGCCAAGAACCATGGAGTATGCCTGGTTGGGTTGCAGCTAGACTCCCAAGACCCCTTCTCAGGCACACATAGCCTCTTCCTTTAAAGGGATACAGCCACAGAACCAGGGCCCTTACCTCAGCCTGCTTGCTTAAGAAGGAGAGGTCCCCTTTGTTCTCCAGCTTAATGGAAGAAGGACCTGCAAGGAAAGAAGCTGGAGCTCAGGTAGGCCAGCCCCCCCAGGCATGACCTATCACATATCTTTATGTGGAGATGGCTGCCTTTGGCAGGGGGATGGTGGCGGCTGTGGCAAAGCTGGCCCAAAGCCAGCCTAGCAGGCAAATGGTGCAAGCTGTTTGGTAAAACTCCTAGGAGATAACAGCCCCAGCTAGCCTAAGGCTATGGCAGCCAGATTTCCAAACAAAGGGAGCCCAAGGGTGCAGGAGAAACTGTCCATTTCCAGGCTCTGCCACTCACAAAGCAAGCTCTCACTTGCTCTCATTTGCCCCCCCTTATCCCCCTGCCATAATGCTGATGGCTAATGCCAGCTCTTGGTGTATGCTTTGGTGAGGGAGGAAGCCAGGGACTATGGAAGGCTGGGCTCAGAACCGTGTTCTAGCTTTTGACACCAGGCTAAAGACAAGCCTACTTTGAAACAGCCCTTCTCATCTCGCCTGTAGGAAAACCCAAGGCTGCAGTGCTCAGAGATCAGTGTGCAGTGCGTCAGGGCCCGTCCTCCCAGTGGACAGGTCCTAATCCTCAACACGGCAGCAGCCAAATCCAGGTGTGGGACTCCCTGTGGGCCTGGTGGTGGCTGCTCACTCGCTGTACCTCAGCCTTCTTCTCAACCTAAGGATTCCAAAAACCTTCCTAAATAAGGGCATAGGCCCTGCGGTCACTTACTTCCCACTGAGTTGTTGATGGCTTCCTGGGCTTTCTGAATGCCAACTTTGAATTCCCGATCAGGCCTCAGCTTGTAGCCTCGATGATAGAATACCAAGGCAAACTCAAAGTCCCCCATGGTGTATAGTGTCTCTGCCTTTTGTAAAATCCCCTGGAATGGGAGGAAGTCAAATCAATGTGAACAGATAAGGCCTTACAGGACTCAAATGTGGGGGAACAGAAGGGTCCTGAGTTGAGGGTCAAGGTTGGAATACAGGGGGGACAGGGACTTAGGCAATGACCTAGGAAGAGAAAATGGCATCAAACAGTAGGTGGTCTGGCTGGTTCTTCAGCTACTTGTAATCAGAAGCTGCTGCAGGCAGTGGTAGCGGTGAAAGCAAGATCGAGCCCTCCCACCCATGCGGTCACCTTACAGAAAGTTGGGTCACTCTGGAGCGAAGCTTCAGCATCTTTCAGGGATCTCTCCAAGTCTCCCATCTTCAGGAAGCACTTCGAGCGAGCAACCAGGCAGTTCTTGTCTCCATTCTGAAGTTGAAGAGCCTGACAAAGAAACCAGTCAGGTTGACAGCCACCACGAAGAGCAAGGTAGAAGCTGGAGTGGAAACGGCAGCCCAAACCCTCCTGCAGGGGTTCAAGGGGATTCTTCAGGCCAGCAAACAGGCCTCTGGCTCCTAAGTAGCACAACTCCAATCTGTGTTCAGTCAACTTGACTATCTGCATGTGGCTCATCTTGAACAAGGCTCAATCATAGCTATTGTGGAAGCCACTGGCTGAAGAGTGGGGATATGCTACTCTGTGGATACGCTGACTTTCTGCCAATGTCTGAGAGCCCCCCAGTACCCTCAGGCAATAGAACTGTAGGATATTTTGTGCACACCAAACTCAACCACAAACCTGAAATGGCAACACATCATGCTCAAAACACATTTCAAAGGCTAAGCATTCCGAAGTGGTTTTTAAGACAATCTGCCATGTGGGTTAACCATTCTAGTAGCCCTCTCTTTTTATGTAGCTAATCAAGAACTAATCACTATATCAGGGGATTAAGATGAAAATGCCAGGAAAAGGCTAGGAGTGGTGGCTCACGCCTGTAATCCCAGCACTTTGGCAGGTCTAGGTGAGTGGATTGCTTCAGCCTGAGATTGACACCAGGGCAACATGGTGAAACTCTATCTCTACAAAATACAAAAAAAAAATTAGCTGGGCTGGTCAGGTGTGGTGGCTCACGCCTGTAATCCTAGCACTTTGGGAGGCTGAGGTGGGTGGATCACCTGAGGTCAGGAGTTCAAGACCAGCCTGGCCATCATGGTGAAACCCCATGTTTTTTTATTTAAAATAAAAAAAGGCCGGGCGTGGTGGCTCACGCCTATAATCCAAGCACTTTGAAGGCCAAGGCGGGCAGATCACCTGAGGTCGGGAGTTCAAGACCAGCCTGACCAACATGGTGAAACCCCGTCTTAAAAAAAAAAAAAAAAGAAAGAAAGAAAAAAAAATTAGCTGGGCATGGTGGTGCATGCCTGTAGTCCCAGATACTCAAGAGGCTGAGATGGGAGGACTGCTTGAACCTGGGGAGGTCAAGGCTGCAGTAAGCCATGATCATACCACTGCACTCCAGCCTAGGTGACAGAAGAGACTCTGTCTCAAAAAAAAAAAAAAAACCAAAAAAAAAAAAAAAGAAAAAAAGAGGCTACTGTCTTTCTGGAAAGTGCTTCTCATCTAAGGCTACCCTCCCTCAGGGTGTTCTTTTTTCTCTGCCAGGGGTACTTCAGGATGGGACATGATCCAGCAGGAGGAGAATGAGTGGGGGCAGGGCTCCTGAACTCAATTGTTCACTTATCTTGTCATTTCTGGTTTTAGGGTGCAGTTGGTGACTGAAAGGGACAAACGACTCTGGGGAGCTGTTGAGAAGCTTGATTTTTTTAAGAGTCGGGTCTCATTATGTAGCCCAGGCTGGAGTGTAGAGGCTATTCACAGGTACGATACCACTACTGATCAGCACGGGAGTTTTGACCTGCCCCGTTTCTGTCCTGGGCCTGTTCACCCCTCCTTAGGCAACCTGGTGGTCCCCTGCTCCCGGGAGGTCACCATATTGATGCCAAACTTAGTGCGGACACCCGATCGGCATAGTGCGCTACAGCCCAGAACTCCTGGGCTCAAGCCATCCTCCCACCTCAGCCTCTGGAGTAGCTGGGACTACAGGAATGCGCCACCAAGCCCAGCAGAAGCTTGATTTTAGAAGTCTTTCAACTAGTTAGAGGGTTATCCTACCACTCGTCTGGAATAAGAAGTGGGCAATTTGTAGCAAAAGAAATGGTTATAAAGGCATCTTTTTAGGGCACTGTAGCTCATACCTGTAATCCTAGCACTTTGTGAGGGGCCAAAGTGGGAGGGCTACTTGAGCCCAGGTGTTCAAGACCAGCCGGGGCAACATAGCAAAACACCCATCTCTACAAACAAACAAACAAAAATTACCCAGGCATGGTGGTGTAAGCCTGTAGCTCCAGCTACTTGGGACACTAAGGTGGGAGGATCACTTGAGCTCAGGAGTTTCAGGCTGTAGTGAGCTGTGATTGTACCACTACATTACAGTCTGAGAGATGGAACAAGATCCTATTATATGTAAATTTTCAATTGCTAAAAATAATAATAATAATAAATAGTTTCCTTATGCAGATGTCGGATGTGTAGTTTGATAGTTAGCACCGCAGCCCTGGAGTCTGGAACCCAGCTTTGAATCCCTCCTCTGCCACTTGCTAGTTCAGTGACCCTGGGCATGGTGCCCAACTGCTGTATGTTTCCTCATCTATAAAATCGAGTGTGGAAGGGGAGCTGAGGGGAGGTGAAAAAAAAAATGGAGTATGGGCCAGGTGTGGTGGCTCACACCTGTAATCCCAGCAGATCACCTGAGGTTGGGAGCTTGAGACCAGCCTGACCAACATGGAGAAATCCTGTCTCTACTAAAAATACAAAAAATTAGCCGGGCGTGGTGGTGCATGCCTGCAATTCGTTACTTGGGAGGCTGAGGCAGGAGAATTACTTGAACCCGGGAGGCAGACATTGCAGTGAGCAGAGATCGCGCCATTGCATTCAGCACTCCAGCCTGGGCCGTCTCAAAAAAACAAAACAAAATTCGAGCATGCTTAGTAGTGTGCGTGAGGCTGAGGCAGGAAAATCACTTGAACTCGGAGAGGTGGAAGTTGCAGTCAGCTGAGATCTCGCCATTGCACTCCAGCCTGGGCGAAAGGGCGAGACTTTTAGTCTCGAAATTAATAACAATAATAATATGTTGCTTACTGCCCACCTTTTGTAAGCAACTGTGTGCTGGAGACACTATGGCTTCTACACACAACCTCCCAGCCAATCTGCTGGCAAGGGATTGGGTAGGTAAATTTTCGATTGCTAAAAAAAAAAAAAAAAAATTGTTAAATGTAAATTTTGATGGGTAGGTAAGGCTGCTCTGTGGAAGGAGGCCGTTAATCATGAAACATTTAAGCAAAAGTAGAGGAAGAGGTCACTGTTAACAAAGAGAATGGAGAACGCAAGTGGGAATTGGTAGAAAACGATGAAGCACTGGGGCTTATCTGTGACAGCAGTGTGTCTATCAAGAATCAGTGAATATTGTTTTTGATTTTATAGGCTAAAAAAAAAAAAAAAAAGAATCAGTGAAAAAAGAAACAATAGAGTCCTCCAGGCATCATCAAGACCTCAGTGTTATCAGCAGTCAAAACGTGACAGGTGGGCCGGGTGTGGTGGCTCACGCCTGTAACACCAGCACTTTGGGAGGCCGAGGCGGGCAGATCACCTGAGGTTGGGAGTTCGAGACCAGCCTGACCAGCATGGAGAAACCCCGTCTCTACTAAAAATACAAAATTAGTTGAGCGTGGTGGTGTATGCCTGTAATCCCAACTACTCGGGAGGCCGAGGTAGAGAATCGCTTGGACCCGGGAGGCGAAGGTTGCGGTGAGCCGAGATCGCGCCACTGCATGCCAGCCTGGGCAACAAGAGCAAAACTCTGTCTCAAAAAAAAAGTGACGGGTGATGGGGTGATGGGTAGGTTCAGAGCGAGACTCACGTTGCTGAAGCTCTGCGCGGCTTTAGAGAATTCCCCGCACAGGTAGAGCCGCTCGCCTTCCGCCATGTAAGAAGGAAAGGTGCTTCGCAAGGTCTCGCCTTCGGGATCCGACATGCTGACCAGATTTAGAGACGCTAAAGCAGAGAAACCGAAGAAAAGCTGGAGAACCTCTACCTGGTTTGTGGAACCTCCGTCTCTTAGCAACCGTGAGACTTCCAGCGACTTCCGGTTCCGCTTCTGTCTGGCTTGGGCCGGGATTCCGGGTTGCAACCTCCCGGCGTGCGCATGCGCCAGTTCAGCCGCCCACTGGGCTGGGAAGTGATGAGTGCGTGGCTGCCGGCTGCAGGGCGGCTGCGTTCCTTAGCGTTGACTGTTGCACGCTCCATCGATTCTCCCTGGAGTTGCTGCGTGAAAAGTCTTCTTTGTAAGACAGCCAAGAAAACAGGAAGAGGGTTGGAGGCAAAGTTCCAACTAGGGTTAAGGCATACATGGTGAGGATATGTGCCCCGCGTACTGCCATTAGGGGAAGAGAGCACTGGGCTTGGAGTCAGCGGACGTGGGCTGACTTCACTGTCACTTCCTAACTGTGTGACCTCTCTCGGGGCATATAAGGGCTCCTAGCCTCGAATGTTCCACCTGTCAAATAAATATGAAAATAATGGAGTATTCAGGGATGTGAGGATTTACATAAGACAACATGGAAAATAACGTTGGGTTCAACATAATTTAACGCAGTTATTGAGCAGCTGCTAGTAGCGGGCCTTGACCAAGGCATAGTCTGACGTTCTTCTCCATTCCCTCACCATCACCACTCCTCCAAAAGTGGAATAGGTACTTCTGGGCTCCCATGATACCCTAAGTAGCTTGCTTAACTGCCTTTACTAAGTTACTTTCAAAACGTCTATTCCCAACGCCGGTGACATTAAGTCCCTGTTAAAGTTTAAATAGTAAAAAGATAGGCCAGTCGCGGTGGCTCACGCCTATTAATCCCAGCACTTTGGGAGGCCGAGGCAGGCGAATCACCTGAGGTCGGGAGTGCAAGACCAGCCTGACCAACGTGGAGAAACCCCATCTCCACTAGAAATACAAAATTAGCCGGGAGTGGTGGCAGGTGCCCGTAATCCCAGCGACTCGGGAGGCTGAGGCAGGAGAATTGCTTGAACCGGGGAGGTAGAGGGTGCGGTTAGCTGAGATCGCTCCATTGCACTCCAGCCTGGGCAACAAGAGTGAAACTCTATCTCAAAAAAAACAAAATCCTTAACTACAAATGCACACACGCAAACACACACACACACACACACGCACGGCGTACCTGTAAAACGGGAAGTCTAAGATCAGTGGATTGTATCAGTGTCAATTTTCTGGTTGTGTAATTGCACTAAAGTTTTTAAAGCTGTTACCATTTTGAGAAATTAGGAAAAGAATACATGGGGCCGGGCACGGTGGCTCACGCCTGTAATCCCAGCACTTTGGGAGGCCGAGGTGGGTGGATCACGAGGTCAGGAGTTCAAGACCAGCCTGGCCAAGATGGTGAAACCCCGTCTCTACTAAAAAATACAAAAATTAGCTGGTCGCGGTGGTACATGCCTGTAATCCCAGCTACTCATGAGGCTGAGGCAAGAGAATTGCTTGAACCTGGGAGGTGGAGGTTGCAGTGAGCCGAGATCGCACCGTTGCACTTCAGCCTGGGTGACAGAGTGAGACTCTGTCAAAAAAAAAAAAAAAAATACATGGGATCTTTTTTGTATTTATTTCTTAGAACTGCATATGAATCTATGATTATCTCAAAAAGTTTAATTCAAAAGACAAAAAATAACATGGTCCCTGCTTGAAAGAGTTCTATCTAATAGGGTAGAAAGATGTGTAAACAAGTAATGGCCACTTAAAGTGATATTAACTAGTCATTCAAAGTTCTGTGTGCCTGTGAGGGAGATGAGGACAAAGTGGTGTGAAACCCAGACAAATTAATGATTCAGCCAGGGTCTGAGATGAGTTAGAGACAGCTTCACAAAGGGATAACGTTTGAGCTGAGGGTGAGTACCGTGGTGCCCGGTAGAGGTAGGTAGGGAATGAGGGCTCAGCGTGGTCTGCAATATCCTGATTAGACCCACCAACTCTTCACTCCCTCAGACACAGCATTCACTTCTAGAAAAAACTCTAAAGTTTTTGCTTGTTTTGTTTTACTTTGTGGAATACTACTCAGCCAAAAAAAGGGAAAAAAGGAACATGTTACTGATATGTACAACTTGGATAACCCTCCAGGAAATTATGCTGAGTGAAAAAAAAAATCCCCAAAGCCTACATACAAATTTATTCCATTTATATAACTTTTTTTTTTTTAACAGTCTCACTCTGTCACCCAGGCTAGAGTGCAGTGGCTCAATCTCAGCTCACTGCAACCTCTGCCTCCCGGGTTCAAGCGATTCTCTTGCCTTAGCTTCCTAAGTAGCTGGGACTACAGGTGCGCACCA